>JAUCMT010000013.1:2820578-2833489 GCA_032357475.1 Enteromius thamalakanensis | reverse complement strand
ACCTGATGGCATTTACCGCTGATTACAGGACCGGGTTTACTGACAAAACGAGCAAACATATCGGCCGATCTGGATCGGTGCATCCCTACTTTGAGGTGCATTCAGAGCATTAGAAACGCTAGTTGGTACTCCAGTATAATCCGCTTGCCGAAACTCACCCAGTGATAAACATTCCGCGGTACGATTAAAATGCGTAGAAAAATTTAACGTGTTATTTTTGTGTAATTAATTAATCTAAATTAACGCGTTAAAGTCCCGGCCCTAATATTAATGTTTTGTTTGTTGATGCTTTATAAGATGAGATGCAATCACAGGTTCAAATCCAGAAAAACATGTACTCATAGATCCCTATAATTCATGATTTTTGAAAAATTTTTGTAATGGGTATGTTTAGGGGTGGGTTATTGTGGTCATGCGTAAATTTAAACCTATATGTTTTATTCACAGGGAGATGAGTGTAAAAACTCTACACATTGCATTTAAACAAAACACGCATTTTGATTGATAATCACATTCATAAGTCATTTCTTAATGACAGACGCAATACAACACTGTCATTATTCCTGAGGGTGCGTACCTTTAAAACAAAATAGGTCGTAATAAGGTACTTGCACAAATGACCTATAGAGTCGTTTTTTTGCTGGAGGACAAGCCAGCCAATTTATGTGATACAATAATGTAACATAACTTATTATTCTAAAAGTCTAAATCTTAAATACTGAGAAAAATGTTCTATGAAAGGATGTTAACGATAGCTAATGGTTGCTATCCAGGCTCATTTGAAATACTTTACCTACATATCTGCAAATTCAGCAAAATGTCCCGCCTGAATATGTGTAAATTGCTGCAGTTTCCAGTTGAAATGAACACTAGAGGCAGTAATACTCAGATAACTCTTATTCCTTTTTACACAAAGTATGATTTACAGGAGCTGTGTAGTAACTGATTACATGTAGTCCAGATTATGTCATCTGACAAATAAAAAAAAAAAAAAAATCATTTTCAATTTGTACGAATTTTATGAGGTGGCTAATACATACGAATTTGTACCACCTCACTCATACAATTTTGTACCACATGTCTAAACCCCATAGTCAACTAAGTTTAAGGGCGGGAATAGGTGTAGGTCATTCGTACAAATACATACGAATTGGCAACTCGTAAAAGGCATACAATTTAGCAAAAATACTTCTAATGAGCCTGGGTTAAGCTTTTATCATTAGCACATGTCACTTTAGCTACTCTGACAGCACACCAAAACTGAATAATCTTTTTACTAAAGTACCCTGACATGAGCAAGCACAAACAACAGTGGGTGCAGGTGTACAAGAGAAGACTGTTTCTATGTGTCTGAGCGTGTGTATAAGGGAAAGTAAATCCAGATTGACTTTGACCGTGTTTAGCACTACCAGTGCATTCGCTCTGGCCCAGCTGCCTCCTCAGGTGAGTTACTTGTGCTGGCGGGCCTCTCTAAACCCCATGTATTCAGTGACACGGGCGCCGTCGCTCTTCGCTCAAATATCACTTAACACTGATTAACCCACGCTGGTCCGACGCTGGGTCCTCACTTGCCCACCTGCCAGCTGACTGCCATTAGAAGTTCCCTTATCTAGTCTCAGATCTGTCTACAATAGAGCCCGGGCCTAGCTGAGGGGTTAAGGAGCCTTCTTAAATAATAAATCATTAGCTAAATACTTTTTGTCCATTTGTGTCGTGTTACACGTACCTCAATTTGCTACTCCCGGCACAGTATCCCTCTCATTCAGCAGATGCCTTGTCTGTGTCTGCGCCGTCATTCAACCACTGCAAGCCAGAAATCCTGTTCTATTTCTCTCAGTCTGTTTCTCGCTTCTGATCCCTGTTGGCCACTTGCCTCCCTTCTTTATGTGGTTTTTGAGTCAGACTCAAGAAAAGAATTGTGAATTGATGATGAATCATAAATTGACTCTTTGTTAAGGTCCGCCCCCTTAAGTTACAAGCTTTTTTAGAACTGTCTACAGGGATTGATTAGAAATTCCACTCATTGTCAGTAAATTTCATGCATTTCATGATAAGAATTGCATGAATGTTATTTGTATGTGGGCAATACAAACATGAAAGGAATAACTGGGACTCTTATTTTGAAATGTCTATGATTTTCTATATCTGACTGCTCATATAAAAAAAACAAACCAAAAAAAAAAAACATGAGGGGATCAAATATGCGCTTTCACGACTGCCAACAATATATTACAGTATACACAATAAAACAAACATAGGCGTACTTCATAAACTACATAATCATAAGCAATCTGCTGACATAAAAGCATGAAAATCATAGATCGTGAACCTCTCTGAAAACAGTGAGCCTGAAGAACGCGCAACAGTGTTTCGATTTTAAAAAGCTATATATCAAATTTATTGTGATTACTGTTTTCCCATCTCCAAATATAATAATCACTAAGATGTTAAGATGTAAAGTTTTATGTGTTTGTCATAAACATAGCATACACATAAATGCACATGCACAGGAAAACTATACAGGAGATATCCAGCCCAGTTGCACGGTTTTTTTTTCGTGGCACGGACACGATTCTTACTCGACTTCCGTGAGTCCAGCACGAAATGAAGCATCCAATGGGATCCTAGTATTACATTCGTGCTGGGGTCACGAAAATAATGTAATATTCGTGTCCCTGACACGCTAATTTCGTGATTTTGTCATGACCTGCTGTTCGACTGGGTTGAGATATCTGTAAAAGTTACACCACAATACATATCAGCGTAATAAAAAAATAGCCAAAAACGTACACAGAGGTACATATTTTTATGATAATTTTTTTTTTTACACTAGCATTTATTTTTGTGAAATAATATGCAGGGTTTTTGTGTTTCTCGTGTATGCATTAAAGTTTTCCTTGTTAATAAACTTTCCATGGCTTTTACTTTTTTCCTCCTGTTCTCATGTCCTCTCACATCAGGTGGTCTTTACCGTCTTTCTCTGTTCGTTGACATTTAATCGGCCATGCTCACATAATACAGCCAATATTATTTTTCCACTCCACATGGGGGGGTTACAGGGCTACGATTTGCGTAAGAAAACAACTTTTCTCTGTAGATACACACACACACATATTTGTTAGACACACACATGAAGCAGAGAATAGATTAGGCATTCTTTGAGTATGACTTGCGTAAAGTGATTATAAGTCATCTCAGCCCAACGAATTTAGACTTCTTGACGCCCCCTCTGTTGCTGCCCCCCAGTCAGATTCATGTAATCAGATTAAATGCTAACAGAGGCTCAAGAGTGCCTGGACACACACACACACATTGCTACTTTGATGCCGCTGTGTCGGAGACAGACGACATTAGTCCTGTCTGCGGCCCTTCAGCCTTGGAAGCATGTCATCTCAATCTGCAGAGAGAATAAAGAACGTCCCCTCAAGCTGATGCATTAGTAAACAGCGAATGCTCACACTCCTGCAGCTGCTGCGCTCTGCCTGTGTATATGTGTTTACACTCTTACAAATAAAGCTTTTCAAAGTATCTTTGTAACACCTTTCAACAAACGGCACTCTACTTTTTAAACTCTATATGGGGTTCTTGAGTGTATGTTGCTGGATACATCTATAGTTCTTTGGAGGCTGGAAAAGTGGTGTTGCATTGCATGTTTGGTTTTGTAATTTAAACTGTCCTGTTGACATTGTACCTTTTTAAAAACCATGGAAACAAATCCAAACAATTGGCATCTGCTACAGTTTCAATCAGAGAAGCTTGCATTTAGTAATATTTTGTTAATAATAATGCATCATTTTTTGTTTGATACATTTTGTGTCTGATACTATTTTGTATTATTTATTTTATTTTTTATTGTTTTTTTTTAAGTAAATAAAATAATGTTTATAAACATTTCAAAATCAGGAATATGTTGAAATATCAACCTGATAGTAATTTGTGAATTAATTTTATAAACATTTTCGAACTAATTTTAGTTCTTCGTCTTCTCTTAATCACTGTTCTATGGAGCCCCTTAAGAGAAAAAATGTTTGTGAGAGGTCATAAATAATTTAGCAAAAGAATGCAAAAATCTTTGTTAGGGAATGCAAAATTTAGCGAGACAATAAAAATATTTTTGTGAGAGAATGCAAAAAAAGTTCTCTGCCAGAGAATAAAGTTTCTCAGGGGAACGCAAAAAATTATTATATTTTTAAATAAAAATATAAAAAAAAAAAAAATTGTTTTTTAAATAAAAATAGTTTCCACCCACCCCCCAATATTTTTCCTCCAGCATGTCCCTTAAGGGGCTTAGTACTGTTCCTATATCAAAATTAATAAATACAGCATAAAAATTATATTGTGAATTTTAAGGATTTTTTCCCTCGTAAGGTCATTGTAGCACTGCATACAAGTAAGACACATTACACATATACAATTAGCTAGTATTTCAAAACACTGTGAATAACAATTAGAGTGCAATAAAAGTGGAATTATTATCTTGTAACTAAATTAGCTTTAGGGCCATCTGGAATAAACTGAAATAAAGAAGAGCCTGTTGTTTCACTGTGGGTGGTTTCACCATGGGCCATAAACCCAAATTTATTCTACGTGTGCATTTAAAATAGACGTACGGAGCCACAATTTAAAACCATAATCACTCTCTGTAACGTTCTGATTTATATTGGCTGATAAGTTGATAGATTTTATCTTTGGCATTATTTGGTAAAGCCTAACATCTTGCACTCGAATAAGATCCCTAAAGATAGCACTTAAAAGCCATTCGGAAAACACTAATTTGCAAGGAGTTCCAAAGCAGAGTTTGTTCTGATCATGGACCCTGGTGATTTTAGTCTTGCCCAAGATCAAGAAAACGGACTGTGATTATTATAACTGGTATGTCAACATGTATTTGACCAGCTTTGGCCCAGAGGCAGCATTTATAAGTATAGTTTAAGATTATATCAAAAAGATAGACACTTTGTTCAGCAAGTTTTATAACATGATCAGTTGTAAAGACAAAGCATGTACATCATAAATCATTACAACTGCAAGTCATTTTTTTCCATTTAAAAAAATATTTGTTCATTTTACATTTGCATAAAGCAACTAGTTAGCACATACTGCAAGAGCGCACACACTAAAAGAAAATAATAATTCTGTTTTACTGTAATAAAGTTAATATGGGATGCTTTTGGATCCACATACTTAAACACTGAAATGTATAAGCTATTTATTTATTTATTTATTCATGTCTAACCAATCTCTCTCAGTCTCACTTGCTTTTTTCTCACCCTTCCTCGCGGTCCCTGCCCCCACAGGCTGTAGCGGGGCTGATAGGCATCTCTGTTGGAGTCTGCCTGTGTTTCTGCAGACAAACTGCCTCCACCAGCCATGCTGTTCTCCCTGGGAACCCTCCATGAACCCTGCACTCCTTTACTGCCCCTTTACCCCTGCACACGAGCCTCTCTGCCCACGCCAGACTCTCGCACAGGTCAGAGGTCAACATTTGTGCTCCACTGTGAAGTACAGTAAACCAAAAATAGCCTATCGGTGCTAGACGTGTGTTTCTGCTGGAACCGTGTTCCATTCATCCGTGGCGGCCATCTTGCATGTCTCTACCGGTTTGCTTTGCCTTAAACGGCGGGCGATGGTAAAGCGGGAGTGGTAAAGCGTCTCCACGCGCTGCTTCCTGTGACTGACCTTCGATTGACCTCGATAGTTCTGGGCCGCTCAGAAGGCAGTTGTTTCGTTCGCAGCGTGTGCATTCCTCCTAGGCTATCTCAGCCATCACTTGACAGGAATTATATAATTGCTGCCTGTGATCTCATTCTCCTCAAAGAGCATTTTGAAGTTTCCTTCCCTTTCTTTCCCTTTTGGTTTCCTCTCCCACTCTTTTTAATGTTGAAATTGCTCACATTAAATCACCCTCTTCCTTCAGTCCCCCCAACATTCCCTCTCTCTCTCTCTCTCTCTCTCTGTCCTAGTGTTTGGCATTCAATCCCTCTGTTCTTGTCAAATCGTTTATGATACATTTATTGCTTTAATGTGTGTGTGTGTGTGTGTGTGTGTTTGTATGTGGAGGTGCATGCTGAACAGCACTCGTTTAGCAAACACAGAGATGAAGTGATATAGGTAACGTTTACAGTATATATAACTGCACAGCATGCTGACTGGCCTGTATAGTAGCATTAACTTGACCTGTAAATGTGACACTGTGACCCAGCTGGGGTGTGTTTCACAGTAGCATCGTTAGACAAATATGGTGGATTTTTTTGGGGAAATACAACCACAGACTAGTACTGTCTAAATGTTAAAGCAAATCTGCATTTATGAATATAGGATATATAATATATATCCCTATTTACATTTAGCACAGGTCAGGTTTGGCCATATGCCAGGTTTATAACCATATGCACTGACAAAATTGAAACTATAAAATGTGTGTTTAACAATAATAACACATTATAAAAGTCATAATAATAAAGTAATGCAATGAAAACAAATAAACATTAAATGTACATGTGTATGTATTTATGTATTTACACACACACACACACATATACACACACATATATATATATAGAGAGAGAGAGAGAGGAAGATTAAAATGCAAGTGGGTCACATATTGGGACTTTTTCTGTCTTCACTAGAGAATTGTTCACGCGTGACATCATGATCATCAGCTAATGGCGTCCTGACACATTACCCTCAGTTCTCGCGCTGCTGGACTCTGATCTCTGAGCAGCGGTCAGGTAGCGGCCAGGACCCTCAGAGTCTGACTCACTCACTTCTGCTGAGTCTATGAGGACTGTGCGAGTAATAAACGGGGGTCACGACCTCTGCGGGTGTTGAACAGAGAGGATGACACGTAATTGAGAGAAGTCACACGTCAAGTTCCTCTTTAATGTGATGGATGGACGACTTTGAGCTGTATTCATAAAGAGCCTGATCACAGATCAGATTCCCCTGTATTTGTTTTACTGATGTTGTGCAGAAATACAGATCTGGAATCAGCCAGTTTGGATGTGTTGTGAGTCACAGGAAGATGGTCATTCCAGTAGTATGTGTATTGTCTTTATGGCAAACAGAGGAGCGTGTGGACTTTATACATTCCAGCATATTATGAGTCTTAGTAATATATCTGAATGTTTGGACAAATGTGATTTAGTAAAAGTTTCCCATAATCTGAGAACTCTTTTGAACTCATACCATTAATATTAATTTTATAGACAAGTTCTACCTCTACATGAATCTACATAAAAAAAGGAAATAAAGAAGGAAACAAACGGACATATGTGGACTGCAGCACTATATGAAAACCATTTTATATGTGCGTCAATAAGTGGGAGATTATAACATTATATATAACGCATATACACAGATAAACAAACTATAATAAAATTCCATAGTAATTCATAATACACACTAGCACATTTTTGGTTGCTATAAATTGCTATGCATGAATCATCTGCACTTTCTACACAGTGAGGAATCTAGTTTGTGAATTTCTGCTCAGCGTTTCCATTTGCTTTATTAAAGTAGCAAACAGAACCTGCAAATGGACAGATTTTATAAAAGTGTGTCAAACAAGCTGGTGATTTTTGTAATTTTTTTGTTCTAATGATAGAAATTAAACATTAAAAATACATTTAAAATAAATCAAAACAAGGTAACACTTTATTTTGATGCTCCCTATTAAACAGTCTGTTGACAATAAGTAATTTTGCAAATACAAGTCAACTATTTCTCATTAGAGTATCAGTAGACTGTCTGATTGACATCTGCTAACTCTTTATTGTATTATCGGTAACTCTTTACAATAACTACATGCTATGAATCATTAATTAAGCATTAGTTAATAGTCAGTTCATCCTTTATAAAGCATTGTTCCAACATTAATAGTTTATAAATACAGCTATAAATGCCTTGTTCTTGATTTAGAAGCATATCTAAATGTACAAAGGAGATTTAAATGGTCAGTTATCTTCCAAACTGATAAAATAAACAAACAACACCGAGGGATACAGAACTATTAATTTCAAGATGCAAAAAAATATAAAACTGTACAACTGTACACTTTACAACTTTCGATTGTCTGTGTTCTGTATCCCTCTGTGTTGTGTTTGTTTAACTTTGCTGTTTAGAATATAAATGAGTCTTTACATCTGCTTTATAAATGCTTTACAAGGTATAACTATAGTCCTTACTTTAGATGTCTGGCAACTACCTAATGCTTTATAACTACCTGACTTAATCATGAATTACAGCCGGAACATGTGTTTATAAAGCATTTATTAACACACTGAACAACTATTATCATGTGTCAAATAACCTAATAATAATAATAATAATAATAATAATAATAATAAAATGCATTAATAAAGTATAAAATTGCAATTATTAAACATTCTATATATGCTCAAGAACAAGGCCTTTATAGATGCACTTGTAAACTGTTTACTAATGTGTAATAATGTTGGAACAATGTTTTATAAAGGATTAAATAAATGCTTACTAATGCTTAACTAATCATTAATAGTGTGTAGTTATTATAAAGTGTTACCGTATTATCTTTATCTTTACTCTCCCAACAGACATTCTTTGCAAGTACTTGTCAACTAACCCTAACCCTACCAGTCTACTAGTACTTTAATGAGAGTTAGTAGATATTTAGGTGCATCATTAACAGGAGCTGTTAAAGAGATTTGATTTGACAAATATATTGATTTTACCATCAAAATAAAATAAAAACCCAAAATGAAACATAATTATGTGTGAGAAATGAGCCAGAATTGGTCACAGGGATGGAAATTGAATCTGATTAACATGTAAACAAATTAAAAGTAGAATTTAAAACAGCTACAACAGCAAGTAACAGAATTACAATTATAAGCAGCCACTCATTAGAAGACTGGTAATGTGCTGTAAATGCTATTTGTATTCATTCATAAATGTACATTTGCCATAAATAAAATGAAGTGGGTGGAGATTAAACAGCAGTGCAAAACATTCACTTTCAGCTGAATAATAAATCATTTGTTAAAATTTGTCACTGTCTCAGAAATAAAGTTACAAAGCTGTCCCTGGGGCGGTACCTTTTCAAAAGGTACAGTTTTGTACCTATTAGCTTCTAATTTTTAAGTACTAATACGTATCTTTAAGGTACCAAAATTTACTTTTTGGGTAAAGCATGTACCTTTTGATAAGGTACCGCCCAAGTGACAGCTTTTGTACCTTTATTTCTGATCTGTAAGCCTGACTGCAATTCAAACATCACCATTAGGAGGCAGTAGTGTTCTTTAACAGATACAGATGTGTGTGTGTGCACCTGTGTGTGTGTGTGTTGCTAGATTTATAGAGGGTGGAAATGCTGTTATTATATATCATCTTCCTCATCTATCCTGAGGTTGAAAAAAGCGTCTTTCCTAGGGCAGGCTGATCATCTTCTGCATGTTTATAGGGAGGCGATGCTGACATCTCTCACTCCCTCTTTCATTCCTCCTTTCCTTGGATGGAAAGGAAAAATCTGGCCTTCGTGATTTCTCTGGCTCGGGCCTGTTATGAGCGATGCCTGATCCTTCTCTGACAGCATGAAATGAGATTTTAACTTGTGAGATGAAATCAACGACAGAGCCCAGTGTTGTTTTGCATCATGTATGTCTGTGAATTCTTTGGACAGGTTTGATCACAAGCCTGTATGTATGATGTCATGCGTGTTACAGGTCTATATGTATGTGATGTCTGTTTAGAGGGATCCTTTATTGAGTTTTTGTTTTGAAAAGCAAATCACCAAAAAAAAAAAAAAGCTACTTCCTGTAGTATACCATGATACTGAAAAATTCAATTTTTCAATTCTTAATGACTTCTATAAACATATGGTATTTACATTCAAAAGAACATTATGTTGGGTACATGCAGTATAATAGGAAATTAAAAACAACATGGTAGCGTATTTGGTATAAGAATGCTACTATACTCATGTTAATAAAAGAAAGAGTGTAAAGAAAGAAAGAACACATTTACATCCAGACATGTGATGGTATAACTCATATCTGCTTTTGAACATTTTCATACTATAAAACTTTCTGAAAGAATTAAAAAGAGAGAAACAATCAAGCAAATTAACAACATTTTAACCCCGCCCCCAAACAAACAAACAAACAAAAACAGATACTTATTCCTGTAATCATATCAGTTAACAGAAACAAAACACACAGACCCACATCATATTTCCATCTAAACACACACACACCAAAACAAACAAACCTTAAACATATTCACATCTATATATATTTTTTTATTTGACCTTAGTACGTGTCTAGCATTATCACACGATTCTACAAAAAACAGAAAGACAGACAAAGAAAGAAAAAACAAAAAGCAAACTGTCAAACAAACAGACAAATAAATTATCCAATAGACAAACAAACAAATAAACAAATAACATATTTAGTACAGAAAGACAAAAGCACAAAAGAAAGAAATCAAACAAACAAACAATCAGTCAAATAATTTATCCAGCACACAGACAGACCTCAAACAAACAGCATATTTACATCTATGTTTTTATTTTACCCGGATACATCTCTAGCATTATCATACTCTTCTACAGAAATAGAAATACTGAAAAGAAAGAAAGTGCTTGCATTAAAAAAATAAAAAATTAAAAACATACAGTGTACTTATTGTTGTCATATTTTATTGCAGACACTTTTGCTTGGATACGGTTAGGCTAGGGACAGGTTTGGTGGTACGGGTAGCTTTAAGGGTGGGTTGAGGTGAGAGATGAGTCAATAGTGTAATGATAAATGTAATACAATAAAATTCATTACAGATGTAATTACATATATGTATTTTTCTAAATATAAGTACAATGTCAAAACATGTATTTATACAATACGTGCATTGTAACAAATGATTCGTTTAATGTAAGTACTCAGTAGTTAAGGCCCCCTAATATAAGGGGAAACCAAAAGAAAGCAAGAACGGTAGAGATAAGGGCAGAGAAGAGCTGAAGAGCATTAGTGTTCCCATCGAGCAGTCAGGCCACCCTCAGAGAACCTTGAGCTGTGAATGATGAATCATGTTGTGGATTGCAGATTGCAGATGCATTCAAAAACAGCCTCATATTTTACACTGTTCAAGACGGATTAGCTCGCTCCTAAAACTGAGATCAGCCTTACGAGAGAGAGAGCATCTTTCTCTCCTCCCATTCCCACAGTTACACCACACGTTCATGTCATGAACAAACACATGTAAGGATGTTTCACTTGAAATCCATGAAATGAATTTCATCCATCCCCCCCCGTACACATTTTTGTACAAGTGCTAATTAAGAAAAACATGCCAGACCAGGATATTAACACATGCACGCTGCCCCTTCTCCACAGCCCAGACCACAGAATGAAGGGACGAGGACAAGAATAGGGAGGAAATTTGCTTGAAATGTAGCTGTGAGCCTGCAAAGATCTTATTACATAGATGGCAGATAAGCATCTCAACTGGAATAATACTTTGCACAAGCTGCACGTTTAATTAAGCATTCATATGTGCGGAGCGACGGGGAAAAAGAGGGAGAGAGAGGAGAAGAGAGATTGCATTCATCCTCAGCCTTTGCCCTTTTCTTCCCTTTATAATCTGGGCGTTGTGAGGATGAGAGGAGGTGAAGACAGCGAGTGGGAGTTTGCCTCTTAACTTTGTGTCTTATTTAAAGCTTTACACATGTTTTTCTGTTAGCACACTCGCTACCTCCCATTGCTGCCCCCAGGGTACTCACTTTGAGGTGTGTGCGCACGCGCGTGTGTGTGTGTGTGTGTTGACCTGTGGCTGCGGTCTCAACAATCCTGACATATTTGTTTTTGTCTTTGCTTGCATTCCGAAGTGGATTTGGTTGAACGTTAATGTACAGGTTGTGAGTGATTCATTGGCTGAGGCCTGTAACTGTGGTGTGTGTGACAATAGATGTGTACATGTGTGTATCAGCGCTTCAGGAGTGTGTGTTAAGAACCAGTCTCCTATTTGAAGCCACTGATAGGAAACACTTGTCTAAACAGGACAGGGAGCTGTTGCTTCTATCAATCCGGTGGCATTTAAACACACTTTAGACACTGTAAATGCTGAAGATCTGAGCTGCTAATGCAATGTCTGCAGGCTTATTTTCATGAAAAAGGCAACAAAGTTATATTGCTATTGCCTATATAGGGTTAGTGACTCATCCCACACCGTACAAATATGTTACATTATGAACAATGTATTGATAAGCATTTACCGTATCTAGCAATCTTTCTGTAGCCTGCAATTAATTGTAATCATTGTAATCAGTTCAGTGCTAATTGTATGATACTATTATTCAGTTTAGCGAGAAGTGTTCAGATATTTCTGAAGAATGTAATCTTGTTTTTATATCACATTTGTATAAATGTTTTAAATTGTCTGATATTAAGATATAATTATAACAAAAAAATGTATATATATATTATTTATTAGTGCTGGGAAACAAGTAATGGTGATTAATCCAAAATAAAAGTTTTTGTTTACATAATTTATGTGTGTATGCTGTGTATATATGTTATAATCTATATATAAATACACACACACACATAGAGTAAATATTGATGGATTGATTTGTATATATTTATATTCTTATATTTGATATTATATATAAATATATTTAACATATAAACATAACATAGTTTTCTTAAATATGTGCATTGTATTTATATATACATAATAGATATGCACATTATTCACACACATATATTATGTAAACAACAACTTATATTAGGATGCGTGTGCAGGCAGTATTAAAAAATTTGGTCCCACTTTATATTAAGTGTCCCTAATACCTGTGTACTTACATAGTAACTAGATGTGTATGTAGTATGTAACCACAGTGTAAGTAAAGATTGCTACATAGTATCTAGAGCTGTAAT
>JAUCMT010000013.1:2806356-2816433 GCA_032357475.1 Enteromius thamalakanensis | reverse complement strand
TGTGTGAATGGCTGCCAGTTATTTCTTCAGGTAGGTCAGAACAGGTAGGGTGTGTGTTTTGAGCTTTGATATGATTTTGAAAGCCATCTACCAGTGACTGGTATTCTAACCATGCAAGGCTTTTACAGCTTTACTGTGCCTTTTATTCTTTAAAAAAAAGAAGCCCTGCATCAAGTCTCCTCAGGTTAAAACAAACACACACGCCCACTCTCTCTCTCTCTCACATACACACACACACGCCTGCTCTCCTCTCTGGCTCCAGTACCCCGTCCAGGGGGCAATAAACTCGTTATCTCCCTCTTTCAGATCCTAATCTGAAGGCTGGCCTGCACATTGCCAGGTGACCCTGGGTGGGGGCTGCCAGGGCTCCTTAAATCCCCCTCTTTCCCCTGCTTGTCAGCACCCCTCTACCTCATTCCAGCCCTGAGCCCACCCCCTGCCTGAGGGCCGCCCCAGCGCCCCGCTCCAACAGCAATTAATCCATCTATTGATCACAGAGAGCGACTCAGCAACCTAAAACACCAAAGCTCTCCTGTCTCACATATTGAACATATTGAACTCTTCTTCTTTTTTTTTCTTTTAGTGATTTTTAAGTGTTTTTGTTGCTCTTGGTTTTTCTGTCTCTCTCTTTCTCTTTCTAAAACAGCTCCTGCAGGCCACTGTGGTCATCATAACGTCACACTTGGGAGCCATTTTGTCTCGGCCCTGTCAAAAGATGGTATGATGAACCAGCCCAGGCTGTTGGTATCTGTTGTAATGAATGATCTGGCATAATTCATCAAAATGAGAGTGTATGAGAAAAGCCACCTGTAGCAAATCAGGTTTACACATCCTACTAAAATAATGCTACTGTAAATGACTTTTTTATTTTGAATTTGAGTTGAATGTTGATTTTTTTTTGTTTGTTTGTTTAAAGATGTATTCTAATTTAATATATTTAAAAAATCGAATTTATTCTTGGGATGTAAAGCTGAATTTCCATCAACTTTACTGAGGTGTCTTCAGAGTCACGCGATCCTTCAGAAATCATTATAATATGCTATAATATGCTCACATAGTTGTCTGGCTGATTACAGTAGTTTATCACGGTGAAAACGTGTCTTTGCTGCATACTATTTTTGTAGAACTGGTGACATTATAAATAGTAAAAAAAAATGAAAAAATTAAAAAGATCTGTATTCTCAGATGAAAAGCATTTATTGTAGTCATGTGATGCCAAACTCTGGAAAAACTGCAATAATTTGGCTTATCTTATTTTTTGTTTCTAATCAAATTCAATTAAGTCCACAACACAACAATAACAACAAAGAGGAACTTTATTCTTGGAAACACTATCAAAACGTTTGGTTTGCTAGCTAATAAATGATAAAAACATTGATAGGCAATAAGATTCCACTTCCATTTGACAGACAGCAGATCATAAACAGGACGATCCCATCCAATGGTGTGTACGAGTGCAATCTTGGTAACACTTTATTTTACGGTTACACCATTTCAGTTACTTATTACTAGAATATAAGCCATTTATTACTGCTACAGTAGTTAATCACACATTAATTCCTTATTCTACATGAGCTTATTCTACTTTGCAAATCCTATCAATACTTAAACTTAACAACTACCTTACTAACTATTAATAAACAGCAAATTAAGAATTTATTGAGGAAAAAGTCGTAGTTAAAAGTGTTGCAGTAATCTTTAGAAATATTGTTCTTGGTGGGGAGGGGCCTTAAATGTAGCCCCAAAATGTGTGTGACACATAACGTTAGTTTCTATGACATTACATCACCAAAAAGAGGGTTTACAGAGTATGTGTGTCGGCGTAAACAATGTGTGTGTGTTTGCACGTGCACATACGCCGCTCAATCCAGCGTCCTGGGTGCATGAGCGGGACTGTCTGAGCTCAGTTAATGCGTCCCACTGCATGAGAGAGCAACGTGTCACTGGGCCGCTTTGAGCTCTGGGGGCTTTGATCTGACTCTGCGGCCTGAACCGGGGGTGTCGAGCCTGTCGAGGGAATGATGGAGCGATAGGGCTCTCTCTCCTGTCCATTCAGGCCTGAATGCCCCTCTTCATCCTCTCTAAATGCCACATTATGGGGCACTGAAGAGTGGGATATCCTGCGCGTCGACCCTGGGGGTCGCAGGTCGAGAGGAACAGACGACCAGATGAAAGAGACTCTAATTATGCCGAAACAAAAACTACCTTGTCTCCAAACAACTATTTTTGGTGGGAAACAAGGGAATTTGAGATCAAGACATTTCTCTCTGGGCTGCGTAACACTTATCGCAGTTGGCGTCCTGTCATGTATGCTTGTGATTGGCTGGGAGCGGCTCCTTATCTGATGGTGATTGGTTGAGGCCCACGGACACAGGAAGTGACCGTGTGGTTCCCACAGCCCCTTCCTGTGAGAACGGGAAACTATGTGGAATTGGGGAGTACTGTACACACACCCACCAGCGTGCGGAAAACACAGAGTCAGTGTGTTCATGTCTGCGGGTCACGAGCCGTCTGCCCCCAGCTCTGTTTGTTTCTTTGTGGTTGTCTGAGTGTCTGTGTTTTTTTCTGTGTCTCTCTGCGTTGGGTGGGTTCATGGGCGTCTGTTTGGGCTGGACCGAGGCTCTGGGTGGAGTAACGTGATGCTTGGTTCGGGATGAGGTGATAGGGAAAGAGAGGGCAACAGCTACAGGAAACAGTCCTTTGTAGAAATATCTTGATTGATTTTTAGTTTCAGGGTACTCTGACCTTTATGGCTTTGTTAAGTTACCTTAAAAAATAATATTGTGTAATATTGTTGCAGTTTATAATATACGTTTTCTATTTTAATATATTTGAGATATTCTTGTAATATTAAATCCAAAATGTCAGCATCATTAGGTTACTCCAGTCTTTTGTGTCGCTGGATCCTTCAGAAATCAATCTATCATGCTGCTTACTAAGTTATTGTTAATTAATAGTGGTCTGTTTTTAATAAAAGGTGATGTTATTATTAGTTTTCATCAGTTTTTGCTGCTTAACATTTTTGTGGAAGCCGTTTTTTCAGGGGTTTTTTTTTTCAATCATAGTAATGCAGAGAGTCAGCTGTTGACACTCTTTATAAGTAGAATTTGAGTTTTTCGTGTGCCTTTCATAAAAAATTGCTTGGGAGAAATTTTATGTCCCCCCCCCCCTACTGTTACATAGAAATTACGCCCAAGGTGATACGACGTTGCACTTAAGGCATGAAAAGCTCCAATTCGAACCCTGTGAAACTATGGTTCAATGGAACAGCTCAAATCCGCATAAAGAAGTTCAAATAGCATGGCTGCATCAGCGAAAACATTATTCCATTACTTTTGCATTTTTTAACAGTATTGGGTAGGTTTTAGGATTGGGTTTGGTCTAAGTGATATTTCCGACATGATAGAGCATTCATTTTTAGCGACACTCACTGGATATTATAACATAATAAATAATAAATTATAACATAATAAACACGTGCTACAGTCACATAATAAATGTTTGTTTGTCTTTGGACTTTTCATTGTGAAACTGTGCAAAACATTCCGTAAGGTACATAATTATGGGGATGGCACTTTTTCATGATTGATTGCATTGATTGTTTGTAATAAATTTTAAAAGCAGTGTGTTGCACACTTTTAAATACTGCTCTATAAACAAAACTGCTTGTTTAAAGAAATTGGATGTTTGTATCAGTTGCCCTTGATCTTACCTACTGCTCTCGCATTGATGGCATTCATTCAGCACAGTCAGCATTTTAGACAGAAGCCTCCCTTTCACTACTGAGAGCTCAAAAAGAGGTAGTGAGGCAGAAAAGAGGTAGTGTGGCCGAAAAGGAAGTGCATTTCATCATCTGTGTGCTCAACATCACATGCTGACAAAAAGCCTGAGTGGTATTTCAGTTAGAACTACTGGACTGTGTGTGTTTCCATGAATACAGGCAGATTCTCTGTAGGACATATACTGTACCTATAGCAGATCTGTTTCTCTGGAAATCAGGAGTCTATTTTTAATGGGGCTGGTGACAGTTTTTGACACACAGTAGTTCATGAATCCTTTCGTCAGATGGGGCTCATTTTCTCAGGAGAGAGAGAGAGAGAGAGAGTGGGATTAGCTTAACTATTCTGAGAGGAATGTAGGACTCACTGGTTGAAATTGAATCCTTTGCTTTTATTAATTTTTATTACATTTATATTTTGGCCATCAAATTTAATTGCATTGCAGTATGTATACATTTATACAAAAGTTATTTACTTGAATTGATGAGAGTGTGATATTCAAGTGATATTATAAAACTAAAAAGCGCTGCCTTTGTGCTTTTGACTGAATTGCCTATAAAATGTTATTATGGCTGATATAAATAATAGTGGTATTTATAAATAGCATTTCCTGATGGCAATTTAGTTTAATTGTTCTGCCATTACAACAAATATATTGCATTCAAACTAATGTTTTATTGTGAATATGAGACAGACCTTTAAAATGAATGCTGCATTAGATGCGGGTGATCAAATTCAGTCTCTGTCAAAATACTCTACAGTGAACTTTTAATATTTTTTGCTGTATTATCCAGTGTACAACCAATTCGTACTTATTATAAGAGGTAGCTAATTTGTACAAATTTGTATCACCTTTAAAACAACGGTGACGGGTAGGTTCAGGGGCGGTGGTGGGTGAAGGTCATTAGGACAAATTCATAAGAATTAGCCGTAAAATCTCGTAAAATATGTACAAACTGCAGTGAGATCGGGATGAACTGGCGCATACTAAACTAGCCAAATCCTCAACCCTTGGTCTAACTATGTTTCCTTTGTTAGTTTATTTGCATGTGCTGGTTTCTTTTAGGTAAGGTTTGGCCCCTAAAGGGCCTTAGCTGGTCCAAACTGGCCCCGAACTGGCTGATGGATTTAGGTCTAATGTTGCACTCCCCTGTAGGTGATGTATGGAGGTGAGAGGGGGGCAGAGACAAAGGGAGGAGAGATGAGAGAGACCTGACCACCCAGGCCTGTCTTTACGAGGGTCTACAAGGAGTTGGCTGCAGGTCATCTCAGAGGGTTCAACCGCTCAGATTCCTCAGGGAGATTCATGATCGGACCCTGCAGGAATGTGGTCGGGCCACGTGCCAGTGCACTTTTCCAGGTAAACGGGAAGAGGAACTTTTTGTTGAGGTTTGTTCTTGCATTTCTCTGTATCTAAATAATATTATCCAGCCTTGGTAAGCAGGTATTCTCATCAGATTCTGTATTCAAGCTCCCATTGTGCAATGATCATTTCCTTTCAGGTTATGAAACCCCCAAAACCCACCTGAAAGATGTTTAAACGACTGACAAGAAAAGACAACAAGCAAAGCAGACAGAACTTTAATTCTAGCTCTTTATTACTTATAGAGATTTACGGGTGATTGCTTTAAAGTCTTTTTCAAAGCCATAAAACGTTTTATGTTGGGAGGTGGACTAGGTGATATACTGGGCAGAAACATCAAACCAAAACAGGAAAAGAAGTCGGAGTCTCTTAAAATGAGGAATTCTGTGATGTGGGATGTCATAGTACAGCTGGGCCCAGGGAAGAAAGTTTTTCTCTCTCACTCACTCTCGTTATTGTTTCCCCTTCGATATACAGTATACCTAAAACATGACTTATTTATTATCAAAGGTACAGTACAGGTGGTTCTGTCATCATTTAATTTAACTTGTGTAGCCTCTGTTCTTGTGTAGAATGAATAAATGAATGAATGATGTTTGCCCATACAATCAAAGTCAATGGGGTCCAAAACAACATTGAAAATATATTTTGTTGAGCTATGACGGGGAAGGCTACTACTGTATGCATCACAATTTTTATGGTTGAATTGGATCTTTGAAGGTCAGCAGCAAAGAAATGTTTAAATGAAATACACTGAAATGCATACAGGATATTTATGTTATTATGTGAAAGGAAAAAGTCATACATAGAAAAAAACATGATCTTATAAGACGCAAACAACATGAGGATTATGAAATATTGGAAATAAACAGGTAATTTGTGGGTTTTTGTATCTTACATGTGTCTTATCTGAAAATGTCTGAGGATTGCTTTCCAAGAAAATAATTATGAAAGAGAGGAAGTTGCTAGTACTGTGGAACTCAGACCCACTCTTACAAATGTCATGCACACACCTACATAAAACACTTTCTCTGTTTCTATTATAAGACTCTAAAAAGACTTTGGTGATTCTATTGATATTCTATTTGATAATGTTCAGTGCTTTGCTGCAATCTGTATTGTTAAAAGCTCTATATACTGTAAATAAAAGTGATTGATTGAATGATACTGTACGGAACATGAAAATAGAGATACTAGCCACCATAGTCCAATGTGTTCCTGGAGACAGAGTGCCTGACATCATGGCATATTTTAATTCGTAAATTCGGTAAGATTGTTATTCATGTCGACGCTAATGATGTTCGACTTTCGCCAGTCGGAGATCTCTAAAAATAATGTTAAAGAGGTGTATGAACTTGCAAGTACGAATTCAGAGACTGTAATATGCTCTGGTCCCCTCCCTGAAGAGATACACAGCAGCAGGGCCGTTCCGTGGGATAGGCAGTATAGGCAAATGCCAAGGGCGCCATACATCCACGGGGCGCCAGAAATGGAGGAATAAAAAAGTGTCACTTCCACTTAAAGCTAGTTGGCATTATGACTTCAGAAAAGAATAAGCCTACATTAATTTAACTGCATAGCAAAGCCTTCTAAGTAGTAGTAACAGCAATAATAATAATAATAATATAGCCTGCTTGCCCCCCTAAGGAAAAAAGAAAAGAAGAGGAGGAAAAACTCGACAAAGACAAAAGTGTAATGTTACGGTAAAGATGAGGTTAATTATATTATTTTGCTGTTTCTGAACGATGATTGATAATGAAAGAGTCTCAGTTGCGTGGTCGCATAAGAGTTGCATTTAAAAGTAGACACTTTCTATAGATATATTTCTCATGTCTGTGTGTCATGTCTTCATGGAGTTTCAGTTCATTTTAATGACCCGTTTCTAAAAACAATTGCAGACAGAACAAAGAAAAAATGTGCACACTGTTTATTTTCCCTATTTTGCAAAAGCACACACTTTTGTTTTTACTGAGAGTGTACTCAGGAATTTACTGCAATGCAACAGGGCGCTACCTGAAATCTTGCCTAGGGCACCAAATTGGTTAGAGCCGGGCCTGCACAGCAGACTGCTGGGTCTCAATGGTCGGATGTCTAAGTGGTGCCCGCAGAATAACATAGGTTTCATTAGTCTCAGATTCAGACGTCACGCCCACAGAACATTGGCTAAACGTCTGATGCATATGGTACACATAACTGGAAGCCTTTCAGGAATGTCGAAGTCATCAAATGATTGGTTGAGTTTTATCGGATTTCCGGTCCACAAGGAAACAAAGCACAAAGTGTGATTGCGGAAAAAAACTGTCGTGTTTACATGAGTGACTATAAGCATTTATTAAGATCAGTTAAACGTTGGATTCTTAAAAGTAAGCAAGGTTACCAGCAGATCCAATTTTACTAGTTGTGCGCCCCCTCTTATCTATTATGAAAGATCAAGTGAAGTAACTAACCAGACTGATATATCGCCCTCTAAAACTGAATCGACTGTGATAGCGCCCTCCATGACCGGCCGAAACACGATTCAGAGACCTCCTTGGGCTGAGCAGCCACCAGTGGGACCTCTGGAGATTCTACCCCCGGGAACCAACATCTCCAGAGGTAGTGCAGTCTGAGGCACGCACAGGCTCCATAGATTCTGACCATGGGGCCTCACAGTCTTCAGGGAGTTTGGGTAAATTAGGTGACTGGGGGCCTGGATCACCGATTGGATCACAGACAGTCTGGCGGATCCGGCCACACGAAACTCAAATCGCAGACGACATCATATCTGAGCACGGCTCCTCGTACTGTGAAATGGGGCTAGAACCCATTATTGGCGGGCCAGGAACCGCAAGGACTTCCAACGACTCTCCTGGCGGTGTCACCGGCACTGACTGGGTTTTGCACAGCTCTCCTGGCTGCGTAACTAGACCAACACCACTAGACTGAACACCACACAGCCCCTGTTCCTGTGACGTGGTGTCAGAACCCATCACTAGCATATCAGGGATCGCTAGGACGGGTGACAGCTCCTCTAGCTGTAGGACCTGAACCAACTGAGCTGAAAACAGCAATCCTGGCTGTATAACCGGTATCGACCAAGCTTTAAACCTCACCTTTGGCTGTAACACAGGGACCAACTGGGTTGAACACGGCTCACTAGACCATGAAATGGGGCTGGGACCTGTCATTTGCGGAACCGAAAACCACATGGTTGGCTGAAAGCAGTTCTCCAGGCTGCACAACTGGTACTGATTGGACCGAACACGACCCCTCTCGTTGTGCTACGAAGCCAAAACCCACCATTTGCAGGTCCAGAACTGCTGATATGAATGACCGTTCTCTCAGCTGTGATTCCGGGACTGGACACCACACAGCCTCTCTTACTGTAAAATTGCGTCAGAACCCATCATTAGCGGATAAGGAGTCGCTAGGATGGGTGACAGCGCGAGTTTTGCACGAAAACTAAACCGAATCTGGAACCGCCTCCAGCGGCTCGGCAGAACGGAGTGATTTCGGACCCCTCCGTATGGCGAGACGTAAACCGAGCAGCTGTGGATAGACACCTGGGTGCTTACCTGAGGTACGGAGAACAAAGACGAGGAATCCCCTCTTACTGCAGGCTGGTGTTTAACGCTGCTGGATTCTTTGTGGCTCGTCAATCTGTCACAAGTGAGACGCAGGGAAATATGCAGATCCATTTGCAAACATTTATTAATAAACACACAGTGTCAAAACAGCGTCGAAACGGGCAGAGTCAAACAACGGCAAGCAGGAACATCCGAGGCTGAGACAAAAGAAAAATCCAGTGTAGGTAGTAAGAGTCGGCAATGGGAAATCCAATCAACGAAATGCAGGGAAACATGGAGAGAAACAAATGGCTTGACAACGGGCAAAAACACAGGTACATCCAACATTGATGAGTAAATTCACACACAGACAACCGGAACTTAAATACACATAAGAATTAGGTCAGTGGGAGGAGATAGAATCAACAACCATGGTAACATACAAGGGGGTGGAGACATAAGTTCATTGATAAGAAGGTCCAGGCATGAAATGGAGACACAAACACAGTTCATGGATGGCTGGAGTGTCATCCAAATCTGGACTGACAAATCCAGCTGATCATTACACATGTACTGTTCTGGGTCAACTTGACCCTTTTTGATTTTTGAGTTGTTGGAAATATCAGTTAACACATGTAATTTTTCTGGAAATTTTGTGACTAATTTAGGGTCATATACATGCATGCAAATTTTTAACTCGCTGATGTGTTATGAAATGTCCAAAAAAAAAAAAAAAAGGTTAGATTCTGTTAGTGGGTCATTTTGACCTGCCTATTTTTATGTTCTTAGGCTACTCTACAGAACCAAAGTAATAACACATCTTGGTTATATTTTGTTATTTTAGGTTTTTTTCTTATGAAGCCAAAAAAGTAACATTTTAATAAAAATACTTTGTCAACCAAAAATGCGTTTTCTCAATCTATTTAAAATACTAATAAACCTGTTTTTTCTTGACCTTTTCCTCATTTAGGGTCATGAACATGCATGCAAAGTTTCAACATGCTGATGTGTAGTGAAATTTGCAAACTGAAATTTTTATACATTTGTGATATCCATCCATTCAAAAGCAGCTGAAATACACAGAAAATGACAACAAATTTATTTGTTGTATGTCAATGCTAGTCCTGGAGTGCGTTGTACTGTCATTGTCTTGATGAGTTGATGAAGAAAAAATGGCGCCGATGTCTCTGGCATGCCGTCTGCACTCTCCCTTACTGTTATGTTTTGTTTTTATTTTGTTTTTGTTTCGTGTTTTCTGGTTTTAAACTGTAGCGCTACATTTGTCTATGACCATTCGACGTTATTAGATATTTGTAGTACGATCACTGACACTTTGCACACATGTAATTTGTGCGGATCGTATGCTACCCTTCCACCTTCACCTTCTCCT
>JAUCMT010000013.1:2778679-2789284 GCA_032357475.1 Enteromius thamalakanensis | reverse complement strand
AATTACGTGATACTAACACGGAATTATGCATTAAGAGTTCGTGGTTATTTCACGGAATTCTGTGAGATCAGGTTGCAAAATGTTTATTTAATGTAATCATCAAGAAAATTTTAGCATATTGCAATATGAGTTTGTTTGGTCTTGGCAGAATTAGATCTGCTAGTGCTGCTGTTGATAATACCTTTTTTGTGAAATAGGCAAAACTAAATTTTGGGCCCCACTTCCGTATTATTATAACAGGCCAAAAATGTCCCTCCAAGCAAAGAAATATTCAGTGGAAATCATTACATTGTTTTCTGTCGCATTAAGCCCTTGCGTCCAGTCAATAAAAATCAAATGTAGTTCTTAATTAATTTGAGAACAGATTTACATTTATATATAAATAGCCTAGACAGCGTCGTTGTACCTTGACAGAACGATTGACCTTAAACCCAACTGAAAATGATTAGCCCCGAGGAAATCATTCATCGCCTCATCAATGGACTTACTCCTCTTCCCACTCCTCATGAGCGAAGGCCAGGTGGCCATCCATGAAAGCCCGGCTCCCATCTCCCTCCACTTGTGGATTTCTCTAGGTGCGAGGACGCACCTTCAGGTAGGGGGAGATGATGTCACGCCCTTGTCCATGTTATCTGTCACTTGCTCGTTTAGGTTTTGTTTTGGTATTTTCTGTTTGTCCTTATTTGGTCTTGTTCCTTTTTTTTTGAGTAGTTTATCCATGCCACCTGTGTTCCTCACCTGTCCTGCGTCTTCCCTAGTGTTTATAAACCCATTGTATTCTGTCTTGTGTGTCGATCATTAATGTTATTTTGTACATGTGTAGCTTGTAAAGTTCTCGTTCCAGTTACAGTTCTATCTTCAGCTGCTTGTGGGTACCCTGACAGTCGTAGCCACATTAACGCATTAGGAATGCATTATTTCTCTAATTACATATCAGCAGTGTTGGGGGTAACGCATTACAATAACGCAAGTTACATAATAATATTCCTGTTTCCGAGTAACTAATAAAGTTACGCATTTTTAAAAAAAAAAGAATTTTTAATAATTAATTTTTTATATATTTTTTTTATTTTTTATTTTAGAATAATATAACTAAGTTACTTTTTCAGAAAATGTATTGACTGACAAGTCTCCTGACTCCGGACATGTTAGAAAATGTTAGGTGAGGCATTGTGTGTGATATGAATACTGTGTAGACTAAATTATTTTATTGCTGAAGAGTATTGAACTTTCTTCTGTATTCTACTTTACAGATGTGAATTTACGTTTTCTTCAGCCTGAGGTTTATTCGTGACACTTTTTGGTGTGCTTTCACATTTGCTATAAATAGAACTTCTTATATTAAAACTCTGCCCTTATTTAAAAAGTAACGAAAAATAATACAATGCATTACTTTCCATAAAAAGTAACGTAATGTAATTAGTTACTTTATTTAGGGAGTAATGCATTATTGTAATGCATTATTGTAATGCATTACTTTTAATAGTAACTTTCCCCAACACTGCATATCAGTAATTAGAATGATTTATTTTAAAACATTTGTCAAACATTTGTTTGCACATGGTTTTTGTCAGTTGGAAATTTAAAAACATTATTTTAGAGCTACTAAAAGAGGTTTAGGCCATTGATATGTAATACTCAGCAGCAAGTTGAACTGCTTCAAGAACCTCACTACTGAGAAATGTCATGTAAAACTATTGCTGCAAAACTATTTTATTGCAGTTCAGCACTAACAACAAATTTCTGTCCGCGTCTCTGTGTGAACGCGATGTATGTATTTATTGTACAACTGTGAGAGAGGGAGAAAGAAAGCGTGATTTCCGTAGCGAGTTTATAATTTTTACCCTATTGTTTGTTATATTTATTTACTCAATATCTTCTGGGAGTTTTGGTTCTTTTACTGTTGCAGTTATATATAGATTAATAATTGTGTTTGGGCCCCCCCTGGATGAGCAAGCATAGGTGTGTGCCTATAATGCCTGTGCATAAATCCAGCCCTGGTTGTAGATTGTACAAGAACTTTCTACTCCCAGTGCATACGATGATATGCTATTGTGAGTATTTAAGACATACTGCTGATGCACAATTAGCACCTAAAATAACTCACGTCGTATCTATAAAGGTAGAGCTAAGGAAGGAGGAGAGTTTCAGGAATACTAAAGTAGATACTAACCAGCTATTTAGATGTAAAGCAGTAAGCTTAATGGGTACCCATGAATTCTGAACTATTCCCTTTTTCGTTTACTGGCAAGCATTTAAGTACAGCTTTTTTCAAACTTACATTTTACATTTTATAAATGATAAATTACAGTTTAAAGGTAGCAGAAGCTACAGTAAACTACACCAGTAAACCGAAACGTTTTTTACAGGTATAAACTACACAGACTATCTCCCTTAGGGTAGATGTACAAACACACACAAAAAAAATAGATTCATGTGTTCACTTACCATGCTCTGACCTATTAACCCAGGGATAATATACATATGCTCTGGAACACAGATTTGTTCACACACAATAAAGGCCCCTAAACCCTAAAGTCCCAGTTTACACACACACACACACACACACACACACACTGTGAGTGTTGGACAGACAGACTGCCTGGCTCTGGGGTTAATTGAGTTGGGTGTGTGGCCCCGTGTGGCCGCAGCGTGACCCTGCTGTAGCCAAGGACGCCACTGAGCTCTTGCTTTGATACATTTGATATGGTTTAAGTGTGGAATGAAGACCTAAGCCTGTTTACATTTGAACTGGATTAACGTCAGGGTGACAGTGGCTTCACCAGATACTTAGAAAGAGAGAACAAGGCAAGCCGTATGCTGTATGCAGCTTTACACAAGGAATTGAAATGTCTCACTGATCACCCTTGTAAGACTGCGTGCCGTGACTCTGTCTGCCAGCCTTATCTGATTTTTAATTAAAGGAGCTAATTAAATATTTGATGATCACTCAGAAGGCGTCACATTCTTTCAGCAGGCCTCTATGGCTAATGCTTCCCAGAAGAAAGAGAGAGAGAAAAAAGCAATTGCTCAGAAGTTGAGATTTAATTGAGATCTCAGTTATGTTTCACGAAGCATCTTTGTGTGTGAATAGGCTTTCTGAAGTAAACATATTCCAGTCACAAATTCTTTTATAATTAAAAGCAACGTGTAAAATGTGTGTTTGTAATAACAATAAACAACCATATGTGTGTGTTAATATATAAAAGTTAGAATAAGCAGGTTGTTTGATTTGTCTGTTACAATGTAACATTATTTCAATCAAAATTTGACATGTTATTCTTTAAAAGTGTACCTAAAACCTTCCAACGTGATACTTTAATTACATTAATGTGCTTTCTATGGACATGAAATCACTTTTGTAAATTTCTGTTGATTCTGTTGATCTTTGACCCATATATATATTTCACGAGTTCACACTTGCTTGTTAATAAGCGAACAGAATAAGCGTGTTTGGCATGCTGTCCGGGGAGAGGGCTGGGAGCTCGGCGGACTCCACGTCTTAGGGATAACCCCTTGGCGGCGAGGGTTGGACTGAGCTCGCCATATTTACTCCATATTCAGAAATCGTAGGAGAAAACTCTTCATTTGCTCTGTAGTCAATCTCAAGGAAGAGATTTTTTTCCTATTAGTCGTTGTGTTCACAGACCTGTATGTGGATGCTTTACAGTTTTAGTGTGTGTGTGTGTGTATAATGTTGTGTATGTGTGTGTGATTGCGTTTGATCTCTCATCAGAAGTCTTTCTGAACACAAGGCTGTTATTTTTTGACGTTTGCGTCGCCTAGACATCTTTTTGAAATCTAGATTGCGTATGCGAAATAAGTGATTCGATTACGGCTTGATTGCTTTGCCAAAGAGAAGAGCATGTCTCTAAATATCATTTCATATAAACCATGATTAGAAGAAGCCCATATAGAGCTTATTCGCTTTTGTAAACACACCAGAAATGAACTCTGAGAAACATGCTGTTTTATACTCAGCATTGGATCAAGACAAACTGCAAACTCAAATGGAGAGCATAAATCTGTGTGTGTGTGTGTAATCGTAGGAACAGGGTGCTTGTCTCTGTTTGTGCCGTCCGAGGCTCTAATTCACTGTGTAATACTGTTTATTATGGGTATCAGTGTGCCTTTCTGCATTAGTTAAATGGGCCCCAGCACATTACTGTAATGGAGTGGCCACATGAAAACACAAAGAAATCTGATCTTCTTTTCCTCTCTCTATCCCTCTCTCTCCTGGAGTAATGATTTGATGTTGCTAATGGCTTCCTAAATTTTCTAGGAAGGGCAAAACCGATGTCGTCTTGGGTTACATTGGCTGGCAGACCGCCAGAGAGGGTGAGAGCGACTAAGAGAGAGAGAAAGCACAGCGACGCTCTTCTCTTTCTGCCTTTTCCTCCTTGTGGTTCATTTACAAAATGAACTTATTTACAGCAATATATCTGTTAGAGATATGGTCCTCGTGTTCTGTTGGGATCTGAGGTTGAGAAGGTTTCACTCGTAGAAACATATAATTAGTTCTTAAATAATGTTGGAAAATTTGATTTCACTTCACCGCCCCTGTAGTGAGTTTGTCGTGGATTTGTAAGAAAGTCATTTAAGTCATGTTAGTTGTTTTGATAAAAAAAATGTTGATTAGTTGACTAATGGTGCATAAAGGTGACATACTAGCTGAACAACAGATACAAGTATCAAGTAAAAGCCATCCAAAGCATGCGTTGTGCATTATTGTAGTTGTGTTTAAATTAATGTACACTTAGAAGATTTTAGATTTTTTTTAAAGTAACTTCACTTAGTCTGTAGTTTGTATTTAATTAAATGAAATAATGGTTGAATTTAAAAAAAAAATAAATGCTATTTTCTGTTTGTGGATATGTTTTAAAATGTAATTTATTCCTAAAGTAAAAGCTGAACTTTCAGCATCTTCGGTCTTACATGATCCTTCAGAAATCATACTAATATACTGATTTGCTGCTCAGCAATTATTTATCATTATCATCAATGTTGAGTGTTGAAAACATTAACTATTGAATTAATTTAATTTCATTTAATTCGATTATTTGATGAATAGAAAGTTCAAACGGACAGTATTTATTTTAAATTGAACTATTTTGTAAATTATAGTTATGTATAATTATAATTAATAAATATAATTATTTGGTTAGTTTATACGTTTATTTTAACTCCTTGTTGAAATAAATACTTTGATTCATTTGGATGAACAGTAAGGTAAAAAGTGTTCAAGATATTAAAAACTTGGTTTGACTTGGTTTTAAAAAATAATATTTTATTATAAAGATGATATAAAATACTTTATATTAAGTGTCCCTGATACTTGTGTACTTCCATAGTAACTAGATGTGTATCTAGTATGTAAACACAGGACACAGTACAAATGTGTAACAGGACTAACAGCACTTTTTGGTTAAATAGTGTTACACTTTATATTAAAAAAGATGATTGCTATGGATTTAGCATGTGTGTTACACAGCAGCAGGCAGTAATTAGGCTTTACATATAAACTGTGGTTGAGAATGTAACACTTTATATTAAGTGGGCAGTTCCTGAGA
Organism: Enteromius thamalakanensis; assembly: GCA_032357475.1. Classification (NCBI taxonomy): domain Eukaryota; kingdom Metazoa; phylum Chordata; class Actinopteri; order Cypriniformes; family Cyprinidae; genus Enteromius; species Enteromius thamalakanensis. The sequence continues at coordinate 2,783,714 of JAUCMT010000013.1, read as the reverse complement.
AGTTACCATACGTATACACTGGTATTACAGAGGTGCACCAACTCCACCCACTTTACATATCCCTAAACCTACCCAACCATATTTATTCGTGGCAGGGTCACATTTATTTAATTATTTTCATAAGTCCAGCACTAATGGATGCATTCAGTGAAATCCTAGTTTAAGTGCTGGACTTACGAAAATAATGAAATAAATGTGACCCTGCCATGAAAAAATAGATTAAATGAAATTTCGTGATTTAGTCACAAACTACCGTGAGACTGGGTTGTCTGGTCCCCCCTGTTCCAGTTACTCTGATACATACTGCTGTTACATAATGTAATTCCTGTTACAAGACTAGTGAAGTGAAAAAAGTGTTATGTCCTGTTACACATTTGTAAACACCATTCCGAGGGGTGTTACAGAAATATTACAGCTGTAGATACTACAGTATTTACCGGTGTGCACTTACACTGTGGTAACATACTACACACACATCTAGTTACTATGGAAGTACACTGGTATTAGGCACACTTATGAAGTGGGACCAAATATTGCAATGTTGGTTGCTTGTTAGATACCTTTTGTTCCTTAAACTTTTAAAGCAAAAGCAAAACAAAATCAAATAGGACTGGAACATAAATTTATGTTGAACTATCAATACCAAATTTGTGACTCTCTCACTATGAACGAATGAAGGTTTTATACGATATAAGGAACTAAAATAGGTTACATTACACAACAAGTCATATGGATCACTTTTTAATGGCAGCCTCAGTCCTCATTCACTTCAATTTCAATTTTATTGAATGGCCAATTTTGGACTTTTTGGAAAGATTTAGTTCTGCAGAAGAGGGTTTGGATTGACATGAGGTTCAGCAAATTCATTTTTTGGATAAAGGATTGCTTTGAGGCATGCTTGATTCATGCTCTGTTAGCTACAAATGTCAAAAATAAAAAAATTAAACAGTCCGTGTGCGATCTGCAACAAACACAAACGAAGCATGAAAAAATGAAACGGCGGCAACTTGTCATCTGAGCGAGTTGAGTAAGTGCATTGAGATCGGATGCCTTGAGGTGTGACTGCTTTGCCTTGTGTCTAACAGACAGAAAGAGAGAGCGAGCGAGAGAGAAAGGTCTCTGATGTGTGCAGCATAATGCCGTTTATTGTTGTGATTAGTATTAGCTCTCTGATTCAACCCTGATGAAAGCAGCCGGCACTGTGCCAGCGAATATGTACATGAAATGAATAAGGGAGACTGATATGTGTGTGTATGTGTGTTCGTACCCTGATTTGCGAAAGGAGCGAGTGTGTGTGCATTTGGTAAATGGCAGTCTGATCACATGATGGCCTATGGCAGCCCCTAACAAACCGTGTAGGCGCCAGCGGGAGGGGGGGTGGAGGAGAGGGGCACTCGAGGATGGGGGGGTGCTGACTCGGGTCACATGACAAATAAAGTTTGAAGCCAAACTCCTTCACTTCAAACAATAGAGTATTAATGTTGATGACACATGATCTGAGCAGAGGCAATGGACGCGTGTGTGTGTGTGATCGTGTCTGCCTCGGTCCAGTCTGGCGTCTGCATGTCATGCTTTCACACACACACACACACACACAGGTCTACGTATATTGCATGCAATAAAGAGGTGAAGTGGAACATTGCAATGCATGCATGACCATGTCGGTGTTCTTCTGCATTGCCCTTATCTCCCTGTCTCCTGTCTGTAAATATAGGTTTACCATTCACCACAGGTTTGTTAAACCAATTTCTCAATCATCTTTCAGCATGACAGAGATAAAAGGCACACACATACAACTGTAATTTCACAATAATACAGAGGAAACAAAATCCAATGCATACCGATCACCATATCAAGCTGATTCTTGATAAATTCATTTGAAATGTGTTACTTTCTGGATTGTTTTTTTCTTTTTACATTTGTGTATGTGTTTTCTGATATTAGAGAGCTATTTTGGCAGAATTGCTAGAAACGATGCCTTTTTCTGCAACAGAATAGCTCTCAGTCTACTTTTGAGCTGTTTACTCCAACTGATCTTCGAACATTTCATTTAAAAAAAAAGTGTGCCCCATGATTGTGAAACACAATTTTAGACCTTTAGACATTGCAGTGTCATTCCAATTGAGCAAGTAGCAGCGAGAACGAGAACGTATCTAAAAGCAGGCTGTCTTAAACCTTGACATTGACATGCCAAGGTGAAATGCATGATTTTTTAACATGCAAATTTGGGATGTTAAAAAGTTTACTAACACAAAATTGTGTATTTGAATATTGCTTATAAAATCAAACATCTATTTTATTAAAAGTTTTTGCCTTAAATATTTAAACGTTTCCTTTGAATTATATTTGATCCATAATTTTTCTGATTAAATATTTTGGTCTCTTTAACATGTAACGTTGCACCTACATATTAGTAGATTGTTAGGGTTAGGGTTAGTTGACAAGAGCTTGCAAAAAGACTTATAGTCAGTGCGATGTCTGCTGGGAGATCATCAATAGAGATTTAGCAGATATTAATCAGACAGTTTACTATTACTCTAATGAGAGATTGTTCACATGTAGTTGCGACATTGCTTAGTGTCAACAAACAAATAAAGACCGCCATAATAAAGTGTTACCATTAAAATAAATAGAATAATTAATTAACTAAGTAATAAAGGTTTAGCAAAAGTTCTGCTGCAGGCATGCATGTGACATTGCTGCAGAATTTATTTTTACTCAATCTGTGTCAGTTTTCAGTTGTTGTTTTTTTTTTTTTTTAATCATTTTACATTTTTGGGGAACAATTTATCAATAGAGAGAAAGTAGGAGAGAAGAACAGAGCAGTCTTTTGCACTGTGTGCTGCTGGATCTTGCAGGCTTGGCTGCACTGTCATATTCAATGTTCTTAGTCCATTAATCAGATGGAGGGTGTGAGCTTGTGTCCCAGTGTTTACACAGCAATGGAGTGATCGCTGCCCCCCGGCCACACACAGAGGCGGCTGAGGACGCACTGTGAAATGGGTCTGACATTGGTGTGCGTGTGTGTATGGGATGACTTGAACTGGACAGCAAAAGGGGACAATGCCAGGCTGTGTGTATAAGTGGAAATCAGTAAGGGTATTAAAGTCAATTTTTTTGGTCTACTTAAGAGGCATTTTGGACCTTTCAGGCAACTGAAACATTACAATGCAACTGAGTTTTTTTAAATTTGGTGGTGATTTATACAGTCAAGATTTAACAGCACTTATCTATATGCAATTACCTAAATTTAGATTTATTTGTTCATCCATATTATTAAACATGCAATGAAGCGTGCATCTTCAAGTTGTCATTTAGGGGAATCATTGTTACCTCTCCATGGTAATCATAACGCAAGATCATATGGTTGCATTAAATTCTTGCAGCACCCCCTTAAATTAAGCAACTTTTCTCAGTAGGACATTGACCTTCTTTGTTGGTCCTTCAGCAACATTTGCATCACTGGTCTCAAATTCAATTCCAGGTGGGCCATAGTTCTGCATAGTTTAGTTCCAAGCCTGATCAAACACACCTGATCCAGTTAATCAAGGTCGTCAGGATAACTAGAAACAAGCAGGTGTGAATCAGAGCTGGTTGAAGCTAAACTCTGCAGAGATGTGACCATCCAGGAATGAAGTTTGAGACCAATAGTTTACATCAACCAAACTTAACCAGTTCAGCTCCTAAAGGATCAAATCTGCATTTTGGCGGATAATAGCTATTAGCTACTGCTTGCCCGTTTCATGACATGAATGGATATTTAGATTTATTGATTTATTTTTTTATGATATAAAACAACTGGAGAAAAATCTGACCATAACCAAAATAAAGACAGATGAAAATGCCCAACTCCAGCCTCGGTTGCTGCGGTTCTGACTTGGTTTGCTCCCTAAGTTTACGCCTATTCCCTTTCCTACCGGTAAATTTACACCTGAAGTGTAATCAGTGGTTGTTATTAACCTAATAACCTTATCCACAAGACTTGCCTGACCTTATTAGTAGGCAGTAATATTGAAATGATAATACAATTAGTTTTGTATGGTTGTCCATGAACATGTCCCACGCCTTTATTTATATTCGGCTTCTCATTTCAACTATTAATTAACTAGTTGATGGGTAACTAATTAACATCCAGGAAAGGAATTCCAAAAAGAAATCAAACATATTTTAAGAGGTGGCTAATTCATATTAATTTGTAAAACCTCATTTGTACAAATTCATATGATTTTTACTAAATCATACATATTTACGAGTTGCTAAAACTAACCATCACTGGGGTTTAGACAAATCCTATAGAACCGTATACGTGAGGATGAATTAGCCATCTCGTAAAATACCTTTAAATTGGTTTTGAGACTGTGTTGGCAACATGGTCTTACTCCAACATTATCCAACCACTGCCCCTTAACCTACCATCTGTCAATAAATACACGATATAGCAGGCAGATACAACAAGCATCATCTTTTATTTGAAACATATTAATATTCCAAGTCTTTTGAGGAAAAACGATTGATTTGTGAGAAGTATAAATGTGGTCGCTGTCTCCATCTTCCGTATACTTCCTGTGCACCACTGCAGTCTGTGCGCAGTTTTAAAAAAACGCGTCTACAAGAATCCTTACATCAACATTGGTTAAGAAATGCCATTGGCTCTTCTTTGTCTCGTGATCGATTCTGTTCGTGATCCGTCATTCTGTTGTGAAATGGTTAATTTATCCCAAAAGGAAAACTCTGTCATTAATTAATTGCATTAATCATGTCATTCCAAACCCGTAAGACTTTGGAACACAAATGAAGATATTTTTGATGAAATCAGAGAGCTGTCTGACCCTCCATAGACAGCAACACAACTGAACTGATCCCAGATCCAGAAAGATAGTAAAGACTTTGATAAAACAGTCCGTATGACATCAGAGGCTCAACTTTTGCAATGCTACGAGAATGCTTTTTTTTGTGCAAAAAAAAAAAAAATTATATTTCCACTGACTTACATCTTCCGCAATTTTAGAGATTATTGCAATGTATACGACACTTT
>JAUCMT010000013.1:2754304-2775955 GCA_032357475.1 Enteromius thamalakanensis | reverse complement strand
ACTAGTTTGGGTTCTAGTGTCACATATAACAAAATCTGTGTTTTGTATTTAATGCCTTTTGCTTGTTAAAATACGTCTATATGGCACCGAAAATGTCTAAAATCCACTGCATAAAATACGCATTGATTAGTCGTAGTATTTACACAAATTATACATCAAAGTGTATAATGTGGTCTTTTATGCTTTCAGGGGAATTTCAAACGACAACGCAAAAAGGCAATTCAGCAGCTCAGCTGTCTCACAATCCCGTTTTTTTCTCTGTCCTCCTTTGTTTCGCTTGTTTCATTAAGGTGAAATGTATTTATTCGTCTGCTAAATAGATCGCAGCCAAGCTTAACATTAAAAAGGCTAGTTTCAGACAACTCCGAATTGATAGCCTATAACTGACGCCGTATCTTGAATGGCAGACCCGCCCTGCCGTCCCTCCTGGGAATAACGCCCTCCTTTGAAACAAAGCTGGATTAATCTAAAAAGAAAACGGTCAACGGGCTCTGTCTGACAGGGAAAGCCGGCTTTGCGTCCCCGGCCTCAGTCTTCCCTCTCCTCAATCGATACAAGCTGTCCGCCCACTTGACCACTTCGCTGTCACTCTCAGTGTTTGCGACTCTTAATACTCACGTTGTGGAGTTTGTAGTAGAGCCCGCAGGCGTTGCACACCGGGTCACCGTTCCCGTTGCGCCGCCACAAAGTGGTCGTGGTCGTCTGGCAGTTCGCGCAGCAGGTGCCAGCTCGCCTCGCAGCAGACTGTCGACAAGAAAAAAAAAAACATATTAAACGAAGTGCTAAATTAAAATATTTATCATCATATGTTTTAACAGTACAGTGGACAGTACTAAAAGGCTGTGACAACCTCTAGCCTAATTCCGGTTACACTTTCCACACGGGTGTTATTGAAGTTGTGGCACGAGGCCTTCCGGGGCGAAATGTCTTATTTTTAAATTCTTTATTTATTGTACCAAATGTAACCAAATGCAATATAACTTCATTCCTGCATTTCTATGATCCACACTGTAATATCAATCAAGGGTTGCTTGGGGTTGAAGTAAATGCATTCATGATAAGAATCTGATGGGGTGACGTAGCTATTCTGCACCTGACAGCATTTAAAACCCCTCCCCAAATAACAGTAAAGGAAATGCTGCCTGGACATATGAAATCTCTTACAGAAAGTCGCCTCCGTGTTCCGGGTAATTAAATAAAGCCTGTCCTTTGCATTTAAACACGCTAAATTCAATTTTCCAATTTTACCTTGATTAGAAAAAAAAACTGTGTCCGGTTGGATTCGTTCATTCTGACCGGTATCTACATTCTGCCATATTTCAGTAAATTCATTAGACAGATCATTAATTTATAACGTTTCAATACACTGCTCGCCTTTATGCCGCGAATCAAACGCGTTAGTGGGCGTGGCGACTGCAAAGCCGGGTCATCAATCCTCTGTTCGCTTTTTGTCCATTACGGATCAATTTTTCACACATAATGAGAAACATTTATAAGCATACAACGCAATTTCCCCGCAGTCCAACGCATAAAGCATTTGGAGTTTGTGTTCGTTAAAGATTTACATAATTTCTTTTGAGCTTTTGTAAAAAGAGGATCTGAATTAAAAAAAATAAATAAATTAAACAAAACGCAGACGACAACAAAAAAACACACACATTCCGATACTTCAACTCAGCGCCAGTCGAGCATGACAAACAAGAGAGCAAAGAGTATGAATCCATTTATTTTCCAATCCCTGCCCCAGCCCCTTCACACATAGTGCTCTGATAATCGCTTTACAGTAGATGTCATTCGGGCCTGCCGGGGCCAGAGAAAATTCAGCCGGGTTTGTAGAAGACGGAAACACCCGGGAGCCTGGCTTCCTTATCGGGCCCGGGCAGATATCCGGATAGGAAACAACTGGATGGCCTTTGAACAGCGCTCTGAAAACACTTCAGCCCAAAATGCAAAAGCATGGGCAAGCACACTGACTCCATGGAAAACCCTGTGGCTTTTTTTCACCATGAGAACATATACAGAAAGAAACTAAAGTGGAGGAAAAATCTGCTATATTACACCTACCACTAGCCTGCTAAAAATAATAATGATCATCATAATAAGAATTCAATTCCTAGTTTAATTCCTCTTTGAATATGTCACTGTTTGTGATTCAGTATAAGCTCATGGGCTGTTTTACAACACTGGAAATGTGATTCCCTCTGAGACGCTTGTATTTACACTCTGATGGTCACTTAGCCAAGTGAAAATTAAATTATGACACATGGCTGATAGAAAAAGACGGCCTCACTCAATTAAACCGCTTGTTGTGTCTCCAAAATGAATCTCTATAATAATATTACATCATGCTTTGAAAGACTGCGAAAATGACTCAATAACATGTAAGGTGACATGAGGTAGAGATAGGGTTTCACCCACTAAAGAATAAAATAAGATTATACCAACAGAAAAAAAAAATGTATTCTTTGAAAAGTCATCTGTTTTCATACAATCCTGATGCTGAAAAAATGAGATATGATTTATATTTAAATCAAAGCTTTTTTTTTACAAGTTGTCCATGAACCGCAGAAAAAAAGGAGATTAATAACCAAAGCTTAATCCAAAAATAAATAAATAAATAATCTTTAAAACTTAAGTTTTAAAGTTATCAAGCATCTCAATGCAAAAAGCCATTAGGATAAATTGAATCAAAATCTGCTTTTAAACATCTCATCAAGATTAAACGAGATAATCATGCTGGCAGCGATTTTAAAATGGGACCAGAATCATAAGCCAGCCACACAAAACAAAACCAATGGCATGTGGCTTTCTAAACACCCACAGAAAAAAAGTAGATCAAACTGCTATGTCTAAACAGATGCTCTCAGACAATAGTGCGGCAACAGGTTTCTCTCAGTGTGGAGTGGTGATAATTGTACCGGCATGGGCATTGGTATCAGTGACAGTATCAGAACTAGAAGCAATAATGATAGCGGGAACAATGGCAATAGTAGCAGTATTGTAACAGGCAGAGTAGGGGATCACCAGGGGGTGAGGGCGACAAACAATTCCAGGAAGATTATAGGGAAAATATAACTTTCCTGGAATTGTGCTCAGGCTTTCTGCTCAGTGCTCCTATTTAGCCCTCTTTCTCACGTGTGTGGGGAACTCAACGCATTCTGGAGGGCTCATCGACTCACCAGTCTGCGCTTTGGCTTGATAAGGGGTCGGTTCTGGCCGTTCATCTTGTGGTACAGGCCGCACGCGTTGCAGAGGTAGTGGCCCGTTCCGTCCCGCCGCCACAGCGGGGTGGAGGTGGCTCCGCAGTTCACACATTCACGCCCCTCTGTGCAGAATTCAAGTGGAGGGAAAGCAAAGGGAAATTTATATAATTAAGAGGTTCATACTCCTTCTACAATACAGGAACACAGGGTCATGCAAAGGCAAAGGCAAAGGCAAAGAAAAACCTCTCCCAAGTTAATTAGACAATATCTAACATGACATCCACACTGGAATCTCTCATCTGAGCTGGATGTATTGCATAATTGATATCGGAATTTGTGACCGTGCATGTGTTTGTGGATGAAATGACATTTTTGTGACTATGTGACTGTGTGAAAATTGCAACCCAGTTTAAATGACCAATCTTTTCATTTTGTCTGCTACAAAGGGAATGCCAAATACCAGTCTTTTTTCTTTGCAGCTACAATATTTTCAAGACAAGAGCGCCATTAAAATGTGAGTTAATTCTGTGCTATACATCCCCACCCCCGTTTATCAGCCAGCTGTCCTGGCTTGTCCTATTCTCAGGTGTCATATCACAGTAAAGCACCCTAACCTGCTGGAAAGGGCCGTGCGCTTTAATTCATATGCTCTTCCTTCTCACTCCCCTGAGCACCTCTCCATTATTCACATTATAATGTGAGATAGTCGCTGTCCCACCCTGACCAGAGAAAAGATTCCACCCGGACAATGGGTGCTCTTTTGAAGTGTATGTGATGTGTTGTAAGTCGGTCATTTTCATTCCATTTTCTAGATGTGGTCACTCGCATGTTACTGAAACTTGGTGCTGGGAGTGTTAGGTGAAAATGGCCTTGCAAACGGGTTGAGTAATTAGAAAAGTTTCACTAATGCACATTTTCCATCTATAACTGATTAATTTGTCAAATAAATTAAGTGGTTTAATTGACTGGGTTGGAAGAATGATGATCAAAAACAATTTATAAAGATCAAAATGGTTCCATTCGCCACTCACTGAAAATTTATCCTAACAATATTTTCAAAACAAGATATTTTCCATATCATAGGCTGGCTAAATAATAAATAGCCTACACAAAATGTTCAAACAATAATAAGGGCATTTCTGCATTTCTGAGGTTAATAATAATAATAAAAAACACAGAATATACTATTCATTGATTTTTGAAGCAACTTGTATTTACGCATTATTTTTAATGTCATATAATAATAATTACATAAAAGTAACACGTGTAACATAACTGCAATGATTTAAATAGACCAAAATTAAGCAGTGCATCAGGCCGAAGTCGTGAATAAATAAGCACACAAACAGCAGGGTCCTTTCGCCTATGTAGGCCTGTCCCGCCGGGGTTTTGTTAGTGTTGGGGTCGTGGGAGGGCGGAGGGGGAGTATGTCGTGATTTGTTCAACTGAAGGTATACAGCATATGACTGGAGCCAGCGCGTCGTGACTCCTAAACGTTTTAGGCGCAATAAGAGCTAAATTTAAAGGAAAACACAGCGTGAGGCATCACGCAGCCCGCCAAAATAAAATCAATCAATTATAGGCCTAACCAGTAAAAGAGTAAAAGAAAGAAAACGCTTTGTGAATGTAAAGATAGGCTACCTGTTTTTTCTTTTTTTATTATTATTATTATTATTAATTTATATTAATAGTTACAGCCAAAAATTCTGTGTTATTTTTCACTCTATGTAAACCCTTTTCATCACAAGACATTTGATAGCACTATTCGTTGACTGGAACCCTTGCGATATGTTATCATAATGTTAGACATATTTGTTTAAACTTCTGTAATTTTAAATAAATTGTTTTCACCAGTAATTAAATTCAACATAGTCGAAAAATGCAATAAAAATATAAATACGTTATGTAACTTTTAAATAAATTTATATATTCTATGTTAAAGTTAAATATAGAGTATCTGTGTGTGTGGAGCACTAGTGTTTCGAATGTTTACGCAGTTGTCTTTAGTTAGAAGTTAATGTATGACAACCACTTTTTGTGTCTTGGGAATGACACCTTCGAGTTTTTTAAGAGATGCAGAAACTTCCCGCTTGTCATAATTCAAAAATGGTGGTGTAGTGTTGCCTCAAGGGAGATTCCTAAAATGGCAGTCAAATTCATGTAAGTAGACAAAAAAAAAAATAATCCACATATAGTGGAAAATGGATATTACTAGGCCAGTATTTTTTTTTTTCAGGACGCCTTGTATTTGGATATTCATTTTTTAAGCATTACACGACATTTTACGCATATTATTATTATTTTTCTTTATGAATGTTACATATACAAAAAATAAAAAAAGGCTTTTTAAAGTGCTCCCTTGGCCAATGTTTCTCTAAACATGTCTAAACTCACCTGAGCACGACCGCGTCTTGCTTTTGCATTTAGGTGTGAAGCTTGAAGCGGATCCACTGAGGAGGGTACCAGGATGAAACAGACCGCCGCCGTACTCGTGTGGCGTGGGAAGAGAGTATGTTGGGTAGGTGGGGATGGGATGGTGCGTGGACGGTGTTTGGGCGCTCATAGCCAGGCTTCCCCGAAGAGGACTACATCCCTCCATTTTCATCCCATCAGCGATAGACACTTGGTACTTGATGGAGTCCTTTTCGTCCATTCTGGCAGTGGTGGATGTCGGAGAAGAAGGGCCGGGGTCCGGTGAGACGTCTTTCGGTGGGGTTGGGGGGAAATTGTAGAGGGGATGTGGACTGGAGTGAGTTGCGGATGTGAGGGAGGAGACGGGATTGGTGCTGGAGCTGCTGCTGCACGGGTAACCGGCGCTGGCGGGGTGCAGGCCGGGCTTGCTGAAGTGACTGACCGCCCAGGCGTTGTGGTGAGCGGCGGAGAGCGCTGCCTTGCCGCTGTCCAGCCAGGGAATACCGGGACTGTGTATGAGGTGTGGTCGGCAGACCTGACTTCCCGTGAGACGAGCTGAGAAAAACAAGAAACAAGCAAACGTAAAGCTCGATCCGACATGAAAATTACTAGGAACATTTCTGTTGACTCCGCTGTTTTTGCCAAAAACACTAGTTTGTTTCAACAAACTCCTCACCTGTTGACTCCGTACTCGAACAATACAAACTTGACATTGAGCTCAAATAAAAGTTAAAATTCACTTATGCAACACACACACAAACCCGCGGCTGATGATACACCCTTTCAGCTCAAACTGCAAGCGGACACTTTAAATATATTTTCCTTCGCTTCGACGTGATTTTCCCAACAAGAAACAGACGTAAAATCTCCTCAGGAAACCGAAAAACAGACAACTTTTAAACGAAGCCTTCTCACAGCTTGTAGTGCGCACAAATTGCACACTTGAACTAAGAAGTTGATCAGGAATTTTTCGTTTTGATTTGGCATCCGGGAAGTGCCTTGATCCCCCTCTCTCTCTCCCTGACACGAACTTCCCTTTCCTCAAGTCCATCGCTGGACATTTTCTTTTTCTTCTTATCTTAACATTTCAACACGCACCTCATGGAGATGACAGCTCACGCCACAGAAAAGAAATCCGATATCTAACATTTTTGACACATTTTTGTCATCCTTTTCTTGAATAGGCTAATTTGCTATCTATCAGACACACACTACGCATAGGTGATACGGTTTCGTGCAAAACAACACCAAAAACGTTTACATCAGCATATATTTAGTTAAGCATCGAGACGTCTCAGCAATAGGAAAGTCCGTAAGGCCGCACTACGTTTCACTTCAAAGCCCGTGAGAGTACGAGTCATCGAAATCTGTCGCACAACACAGTTGTACTAAATATTTAGTTTTCCATATAGCCAGCAGATGCCAAATATAATCAACAATGTCGTTTATTTACTACATTTTTTAAGCACAAAATACAGCCAAGAACCACGTAAACAATTTATTTTGCCATAAACATGGACATGATTTTATACTGATGTTACATATAAATTAATAAAAATATATATTTAATTGTAATAGTAACAAATGGGCCTATATTACATGCAGCTTCACAAATACGTTCTTAAATAGCCTATTAAATAAGCTCAGGCTATAACGCATATAATCTTTTTTTTTCTTGATAAATGTAAACATTTCTAGAAATTTGCATAATAAAAGATGCTAAAATACATATTCTTTCATCGTATGTAGCCTGCTATATTTGACGTAAAAAGCATCTTACCGTGTGCTTGTCCGTATGATACTCTAGCCCGAGAATTGGAGTAGTAAGGGTTCCCCTGCGAGTCCAAGTGATTCAAGAACACATCCACCTCGTCCGGGGGCAGAAGAGGGGCCATGGGCTCCATGTAATTATGTGCAAGCCCGTGATGATGGGACTCTGGGTGCTGGCCGTTGAGTACCGCGTGATGATGGGCCATCCATCGAGACTGATCGGCCGCAACCTCCATGTCTAAATTGTCCGCGCTCCGAAAATGTTTCGGGAAGTTTTCTAGATGTCTACTGAAAACCTTTCGGAGGCTAACAGACCCAGGAGCACCACTGTGGTCGTTTAAATTATCAAAATATTTGTCGTGAGCTTACTGCATCAGTTGGTGGTTCCCTACTCACTTTTTGCACATGCCTTTATTTTTGGAGAAGTACAGGTCCTGCTCCTTTGCGTTCAACAATGCTCAGGAACACCTGTAAGAGAACAACAAACAAATGCATCTCAGTTTTTTTAACGTTAAGTAAATTACGATTTAAAGATCGTACAATATATTGCCTATGAGCTTTATCGAAAAATGAGTCGCTGCATTACAGGCTCAGGCGTAAGCGATTTTAAAGAACTATCGAAAAGTAGCTACTCACGGCGCAAAGTCTCATTTCAGCACTGCAGTCCTCGCTTTATTTTTCCCCGTGTTATTCACGTACAACGTTAATCCTCAAGATTTCTGCTGACATTCGTAATTCGCCACTGATTTAAATTGTCCACAGCTCGATTGTTAAACTCTCCCTAAAAAACAGAGTCTGCGGCTGTCCGGAGCGCAGAGAAGTCTCTTAATGAATTGTGCCTGTGTACTGTCGGATCTGGCGCCAGTAGATTCCATATCTTACGAAGATGGGCGGGGTCCCGGGCTGGCAGTGATGGCTCTGTTAACCAATAGCAGATCGCGATGCCTGCCATTGGCTCGGACATCACGCTTTCGATCTGCCACGGCGGCTCTCGGCCTAGTGCTCCACATTCAGAGAGCCGAGAGACGCATCATTCAGCGGAGCAATTTATTGAGACCTTATTTACCTTTATTTAGAGCTTCACACTGGTGATGTGTGATAATGTCTGTTTTACTTGAGACTAAGAGTGCAAAATGAACTGCACTTATGAATGTGAAGTCGTATCAGTTTATCCAGACAAAAAAAAAATAATAATTAAAAAATGCAATAAAAATTGCCTAATAATAACCGATATGCCTACATTTAAACAGTGCCCACCAGCAATGACTTTCATTTTCTCTATCGATAACCTAAAAAAGCGTTTACTGCAGTTACCATAAACGTTTGTTAAAGAATTTATTAATGTGATTATAGGACCTGTTGCCTAACCATTAACATTTGCTTAAAACAACAAAACCTGTATCACTGAATTGTCACATGCGATATATGCCCAATGCAAACAAACACAAGTCCTGGCACCTACAGGCATTAATTGGGGAGGAGTATTTTATGGTCTCTAAATTGGGGGCTATTGTTCTTGCGCGTCTAATTGTTTTAAATTAGTTGTCACCACATTCTTCTTGTGAAAACACTGTCTTTGTATGCTGTTTCAAGCGATCAAACGTCACTTTACATATTAATAGCGGGCCCGTCTCTTGGTGGTGCCGACAGGTCGCATGGGCAGGTCCAAATAGAGCCAATTGGTGGCCATTAGGGCAGCTTCGTTGATTCTTGCTTACAATTATCTGCTGGCAAAACAAGCAGCAGGCTAGCCCACCGCAGGCAGAAAGACAGAACGTCGCCAATTAGCTTGATAAGCGTTTAGATAAACTGTGCATACAGGTTAGTCAGCTGAAGACTTCATTTGCATTTAGACTTTATGGCTTTCACCTCTCAACCTTAAATTTGCTGTCTATCCTATTCATTCAGGAAAGGTTATCTCTCCGACTTTACACGTTATTTTTTAAGAATTCATGCAGCTGGAACTCTAATTCAAATATATATATGTTTTTTTAAATATAAAATCCTATTTACTGTTTCTAAACGAATAACAGGTAATATACTGAAGATAAACCTAACGAGCTCCTCTGGATAGCTGCTTCTCACCTTTGGTAGCTCTGTGGCCTTAAACTGCTTGTAGCGACACTTTGTGCTTATTAATTATTCATTTAGCTTGTCTGGTTGGATCAATCAAAGAAAACACAAGATAAACTTGTCTACCAGGGTGATCCAGTTCGTGCATTACTATCTTTCGAGAAAGACTGTTTTAGTCATTTTGCTTTCTTAATGGATTAACACTTTTTTTTCACACCAAGAACGAGTTTTCAAAAATTGCGTTTAATTAATTCTGTACATTTTAACGCATCCTTCGAAACAATTATGGGGTTTCTGTCGGATAATATGTATTGTTATTATTATTATTTAAAGCAGGAGTTTAGTCTGTGTGCTCTCTTTCTGAAGCAACAATGACTGACAGGCAATAATTGAAGCGCGAGCTCAGAGCCTCTACCGGCCGCCACTCTGACGCCGTGACTTGACGTCACTGTATCTCGGTAAAGGAGAAGAAAAAATATAGATGGGCTACAAAAGACTTTTCCTAAGCACTAAGCTATCTACAATGCAATTCACTCAGCATTGAAGACTTGTTATGCATTGTGTGTTTTCAGATGGAAAATAAATTAACTAATTAATTAATAATAAAAATAAGTAAAAAGTTGTATAATCAATTCAGGCATCTCCCTGAGCACTTCAACAGAACTTCAGTATCAGATGCTTAAATTCCTTTTAAACACACTGGACTTGGCCCTACGCGTCACAAAAAAGCCCTGACAACCCGAAGCCAACAAATACGAATGTACAGGATAATATGATGCTTAATTTTGCAATGTAATGATCCATTTTACACGTCTTACATTCAAAAGGTGTAACATATTCAGACATAGATGGAAGTTGATATAATCTCAAGGGGTCTAAAATGGCCTCTTTGTCATAAGCCTGAGTGATGTGCTACTGTATAATCACAGATAAAAGAGTCTTTGCAAAGGCGACTTGAGGCTGCATCAAATATTATGTTAAATAGCCTACAAGTTGTAGGTGTTACACTGCTCAGACAGGCCATTAAAGTTATATATATATATATTTGGGAATTTATTTAAATGTTATAATTATTATCTATTTATAATAGTTAATTATAGATATTTGTGGAGCATTAAACTGTGTAAATGTATTAATGTTTATAAGCCGTCCAAGGTGTAGCTTAGATGTGCAAATTATACTGAGTGATTTTCTAGCTAGCTCTATGCCATCGCAACCAGTTTTAACACTGAAAACGACTCTTGGTTAAACTCACCTGAGGCTAAATATTCTTTAGAGAATACCTAAACTAAATACCTGTGGTAATCCAGTTGCTCTCAGCGTTAAAACAAAAGACTCTGTCCTTTTGGTGACTTAGCATTTAAGCTTGGAGTTATTACCCCCGGCTGCAAGAGGACTCTAACTCACCCTTCTTTACACGTACGTGTGTGCGTGCGCGCGCGTTTGCAGATTCAGACTTTATTTCTTATGTAACACAAGTTTGGTCGTCCACCATGTGTGACTGTGACGATGACATCACGTTCGTGATGTCACATTAATTCGCTTCAAATTAATTGCATCAAAAATAATGGTGAGCTCTGGAAACAAGCCCCGCGAAAATGGAGGCAATCATTCCCTTAATTAACAGGTGCCGTGAAATGGCTTTGCCCGCTCGTTCCCTCATCGCGCATTTATCATTCTCCGTGGGGTTAAAAGAGGGCAGGAGGGGCAGAGAGCGGCGCAGAAGGGTTTGTGAAGATAAGCAGGCACTGGGATATAGGGGGAATGACACAGACCAGCTGAAGCGGTATTGTCCTTTACTCACGGGTAATTAGATTGTGACAGGGCACTCGGGAGCAGACACAGGCACAGGCAAAGTCACAAGCCTCCTGTCCTCTGCTGAAGCATGGATAACAGGGATTGAAAGCAAAGCGTTTCACCCTTTTTTCATTTCATCCAACAATCCACATTATTTTGCAGCAAAGTCTCATACTAGTGTATGCGTCAGCAGTATTACACGATGCCCCTATAGCTGCTTTTATTCTAACGCGCAGGTTTTTGTCTCGTGCGACTTAAGGGGTAAAGTTCTCATTTTGAGTGATAGCGTTAGTTTAGTCGGAAAATGATCCTGTGGCAGTCATAAATCTGAAGGGTGATGACAGCGCCCGCCCTCCTTTTGTGGCTGACAGCTCTTGAAGTCAATGATTTAAATAAACAGCACAGGTGGGCTAATGCACGCGTCCTTGGGGCATTCCTCAACTCACATCACATTCGCTTTCACGTTTGTAATCATTCAAAATAAATAAATTAATTAAATACATGAAAATTAATTAAAAACAAATAGGCTACTTCATACGATTTTTTGTAGCCTATGCCAGCTAGGTTTGTTAAATGTCAAAATGTTATCCTCACAATAACACATTGGATTAAATCTTAAATGTTATTTTTTTATGTGCATTATTTTATATAGCCCAAGTCGTAAAATTGTATTCGTTTCAGTAACAATCACTTATGTATTATGATAGCGGTGTATGTGCGTGCATTTTAACATGTTTACAAAAATATACACGGGCATAGTCAAATAGCATGTTAGTTATGAATACAATTAGTAGGCTAAATAAAAATGTTTACAAACATTTTAATATAAAATTAACACACGAATATATATTTGCATGAAGCAATATGAAGATGAAGACGTGCACCAATCTCTGTCGTTTAGTCTTTTCTGTTATAACTCAAAATGCACGCAGTTTTAATAAAAACAATATGATTTATAGCAACATTATTTTTGTACTCAATGTATTCATTTATTATTATTCAGCCATACTAAATGCAATTTACTGTATTTTTGTTTTATTATAACACATTTAAAACTACAATAATTCTTTTGATAAAAAATGGAATAAAACGCAGTCCCTAACACCGCGTAATTAGCCCTTTTTGGACTTACAGTTCTCTTTATAAATACCGCGCTAAAACGCGTGAATAATCTCTTCGCTTTACTCGACTTCACGCTCGCTGTGTCGAATGATAGCCTACGCAAAACGCTTCTTACCAGTGTTTATGATTAGGCTCTCTCCTCTTGACATTTCGCAGAGAAATGTGTCCTGGGGCCAATTCCGTGTGGCACAGTCTTTGAAGGAAGAGTGGCGGTGATTCGTTGTGCTCTGCGAAGCGCAGGGGCTCTGGGCACAGTCCTCCCTAGCTGGCGATGCCAACCTTTCCAGACAGTCAAGCGTCTTTCCAGAAAGCTTTCGCTGAGGATCTTTCTTCAGTGACTTACGGCGTGGTGTAGTGTCTGACACCTCGTACTCTATCTTGTCTCACTCTCTTTCTCTCTCTCTCTCTCTCTCTCTCTCTCTCTCTCTCTCTCTCTCTGGAAACAGCGAAACTTGAGGCACAAAAGTAGGGCTGCTGCAACGTAGCCGTGCGTCAGCCAGTCTGGTCTTCCGGGTCGTGCTTTGATGGTTAAAAGCTGTGCTGAAGCTGTTATGTGTGGTGTGTTCTCACTCGTATAATTATGAAACAAGACCCAGTCGCTAAAGGCTTTGCGCATAGCTCTTAGATTTTGACCTTCCCATAGACAAACAACGCGGAGAGGATTTGCACTCTTTGTCACTCACATTAAACATCTTTTTTAAATATATATATATTATATAGGAATGCAGAAATGATTATAAAAGCTAACCCCACCATAAATATTAAAGTAGACCGATGCGTTTGTAAATGTAATTATTGCAGTTCTTATTTACCCTGATGATTTTTGTGAATATGTGTTGTGTGAGTGTTCTGAATATGCAAATCTTTACTTTTAATATGAGACGCCTTTAGGCTTCCCATCTTAATGAATTCTATCCCTCCTTGATCTTGTCTATAATATGTTGCGACGTTGCGGTCGACCTTGCCTTCCCCCAGCCCAGCCAGTTTTAACTCTCTCACACATAACACCAACTTTTAAAACATGCAAAGCCTCGGTAAATCTCTGGCACGAGACCGTGGGCTCGCGTGCAGCGGCTCAGGCAGGGCAGGTGCAGCTCCAGCCTCTCGCGCCCGGCTTCCCCCAAGAGTGCACGCGCACAATGAGAGCGCGAGAGGAGTGAACTCTGACAGAATTAATTGCGTTATATAGAATGATCAAAATAACAATGTCCGATGCCAGCTATTGTTTTGCATTCATTCAAGGGACCACGAGCGGTGAAGGATTCAAGTCGGTCAAATCAGAAAGCACTTCTTTTGGCTGCTGCCATGAGGGTGAAATAACGGGCCTGTAGGATTAGCCCACGATAAAAATCAAAATTCTACCAAATCCTTGGGTTTCCCTTTGTCTTGCACTTATCAGTATAACAGATTTGTTGTTTTTTTAAAGACAAGTATCTGGCTACTCATTGACAGAGTTTCCGGCAAACTTGGAAGAATAGTTTTTATTGTTTATCGGTTGCTGTTTGAGTGCTATCAGTCCTATCACTTTGTGAGGATATGTCATGACACGAGTTGGCATGTCTTGCCATTGCCAACTTAATCATATCTTAGGAGAGAATATCCTTAAAACAGACTCTTTCTTACATTTCTGGTAGCTGACAGCGAATTTTGGAGGAAACATTTCTAGATGCTTAGTTTAAGCTTATTTTGCACCACATAGCGTGTTCGTTTTTTCCCCGCGCCCCATGCAACTTTTGCGTCTAGACAAACAAGTGTCGATTGCACCACGAGATGTAAACTCTATCAAAAATTATATAGAAGTAAATTACGAGTAAAGAAGAGTGTGTTTTAATAGCACCTTAAATAGCTTTCTAAACCCCTCGTTCATTTAAAACGAAATAAAAGAAACATAAAATAATTAAGAGCATAATTCTGTCACGATTAATTGAACACAATTTAACATTGTTATTATTATTATCATCTGCGAATTATTTATCTAAATGTTTAGATTCTTTAAAATAAACAACCTAAGGATTTTAGCACGCGCGGATTATTAAAGATCTTAGTAATGCATCTTTTGTCATGTTAAAGCGTTAAGAGCAGTAGGTGCTGGGCTTACAGGAGCTTTGCAATCAGACCAGAAGAAGATGCGCACTCATGATGCATGCGAGATAAGCGCTTATCAGTCTCGAGCTTGCATCTACAGCGCATTAAAGAAAAAAATCCTACTTTAGACTAATAAAGGTGACTGCCAAGCGCGCCTGCTCGTTTCCAGCAGCACACTGTGGCAGACACGCTGACATTTCCATTTCACGTTGTCCATCAAAGGCGCAGCGGAGCCGCGCATAGCTGTCTCTGAGTCTGATCTCACTGCGTCAAAGTGTGCCCGACAATCCGACTCATTTTACCCTGCGGAACAACTTCAGTGCCTTTTTATTAATGCTAAATAGCCACAAATTTTTATGTGGGCTATAAGCACATGCATTCCACCAAATTTGTTGTTGCTTTTTTTATTTGTAATGCTTTGTTTCTATTTTTAATATTTCCCCCCATTTCTTATATTACTCCAATCATGGTATTACTTTTTTAAGGGCTCTAAAGTTATTATTTATATATGCATGCATCAGATGCCAGGGCCCTCTCCTTCCGATTATTACCGGGGGTAATATTTCATCGGCGTGAGGCAATCTTTGTTCTTTGTGAAGATAATAAATGGCCTAATCGTTATCAGCTTACCGCTGGAGGTGTCAGGACCGAGCGAGGCTGGAAACAGGGTCCAAAGTGGCGCTGAATAAATTGGTGTTTCTTATCTCTCTCCCCCAGATTATCGCCGCCTTTTCAAACCGCCACAACAAATACATTCAATGCATCTAATGCATCATTTGAGGGGGAAGATCGCAGGGGTGATAGAGACAGATAGGCTACCCGAAGGAGAAATATTTACACATTTAACGTGTTCGGGCCAATATTAGCTGGGTTTTGAGCGAGTTTATTGGACGGGCCGAGGTACACACGCTTAACATATCAATGCAGCCATTATCATTCATATTGTAGCGGTACTGTTGATAGGTATCTGCGTGATTATTCTGTCTTGTCATTGGATCTGTTACGTGTTGAATTAGTTGTGAAATTAGCTCGTTTCATCCAAACACTTGTTTTGCCTTCTTTATCCGGTGGATATCAGCAATATCGTTACCCAGCTTTTCTGCACGTCTTTCTTACGGGAAATAAAATCAATAGTCCTATAAATTAAGTGGAAAGCTGAGAACACTTGGCCCTCGTTACGGCGCGTTGCAATAGCATAGTGCGTAAATGAGTGATTACAAAGCAACAGATTCTTCTTGTTGGATTTATAGTCAACAATAATTTAAATGCAATCAAAAATGTAACATGGGAGTCACTAAAGACAATACAAATAGGACTTTTTGCTTTTTAAAATATCTCCAGGCCTTTAGTCAGAAATGATTTTGACTTTCAGAGGAAATGACTCTCATCAGTAGATCTAGAGTTATCTACAGGAGTAGAGCTGCCGTTTAGTGTCCTGTAACTGAATATCAGCCCGTCCATTAGGCTTTCAAACAGCGCTGATCTCGTTTCATCACTAATGAACGTCTACAAGTTAATTCCATTAAAACGCTTGTCCTGTAAGTACACACGTCATAATGCATGAGAAGAATTAACAACACTAAAAAAAAATACAAAAATCAGTTCACATTTATTTTAAATTTCCTCACGCTGACAGAAGACTAAAACCGCTGACTGTTTTAATGTAACTTAAAGCGGTGCCATTTCTGATTTTAAAAAGTTGAAAATCTGCAAACACGTAAAACATTATAGGCTAATTGAAATTATACAATCATGTTTGTATTGCCTAAATAACGAAATTAATGTTTTATAGATTTAAATGTTATTTTAATAAGAAAGTGTATATTTATGTACTGTATTGTATTTGTCCTATAGGCTAGTGTTGTTTAAAAGCCGATTGGGATCCAATTCGGTAGCCTATCCCAGCTTAGAGACTTGTTTTATTAAATGAACAACTGCGCATTTCATTCATTCGTGGCTGTAGTGATAATTTCTAGTTTGGAGCAGATGCTGGACTCAGATGCACACATCTCTGAGAGGCCCATTCTGCGCACAAGAATGGATTGCTTTGCTAAACCGTGCTCGAAGTGAATTTTGTTATTTTAGAGAAAGGAGACAGGTTTCCATTTACAATCGAGAGAGGAATACTGTGCATGTGAGTGACACTTATGACAAAAAGCGCCTTTTTCCAATATATACAAACTCCCCTTTTAATAAAGCGGCATCTTCACGGGCGCGCGCTCTCTGATGGTCTCCACGGCAACTCAGATAACGGAGCAGCCGTTTTCCATATCTGCACCAGAGTCTATTATACCCCAGGATTAGCTCGTTTTCCGAAAAGGTCAAACACAAAGTCATGAAACCTGGTTTTTCACCCTTCCTGCGAGTCACTGCATATTCATTCGCATAACATTCGCTCCACTGTCATTTCATTTAGCTAATTTCATCAGGGAAATGGCTTTTTTTCTGAGTTGAGTGGGAACTCAGGAAAAAATAAACTGTCTACACCCGTTTTGTGTTGGAAAAATAAGAAGCTCGCAATGAAGGCAATGACTGATTATTTGCAGTGGAACCATTTTGCTTTGTGATATAGTGACCTCTAGTGGTCAGATGCGATATGTTCGGCTCCAACATTACTTCTGAGGGGAAAGGATGCTAATTATAGGCGCTAATTAGGTTGGAAAGGTTAAAACAAAAAGTTGGCAGGGTATCATATAATATTTTTTTACAAGTAACGTTTCAGTAATAGCCTACGAAAATAAACACTATAACATAACAGCTAGTTGTTCCAGCACAATATTAGAATCATACCGCATCGACAAAACACACATAATTTCACTATATTCACATATCACAAAAAAATATTAACCTTTTTTTTGTGTGTGTTCAAATTGCTAGCTGATGTCTTTGAATGTAAAGCGCGCCAAATGATTGCGCGAAACCAGCTTTAAACCGCGAAAATTACTGACAGAAATTTCTTTAGGAATCTGAACTGAACCTCCTTGACCCAAAACTCATATAATTATTTGCACTGTGTAGATGGACTTTCTGATAATAATAATAATAGGCTACTAATATTTAATACTAATATATTAAAAATCGGCAGTGAAATCAACTACGAATGGAAAACCATGCAGCTACTTTTTCTGTAAATCAAACACAAATAAAAGAGAGCAATATAGGGAGAGTGCCAGGCACATTTTATGGATGGAATGTCCCAGGTGGGAATCCCAATAGCTGCAGAGGAAGTGTGCTGAGTTTTGGCAGGAAGAGGGTGCTGGGAGGGGTGGTCCTGACTAAGGAGGGGGGAGTTTCCTGATACTCCTCTTAACTGGCTCCAGCTCGTGGGTTCTCTTCCCTTCCCCGACCGTCCATCCTCCATAATGCATGTCCAACTCACTCTCAGCCCAGCGTTCCTGTATGCACCCGGCCCTAAAACATCATCCTTGCAAAATCACTCCCCACAATCTCCCAGCATTGTTCTTTTTCCAGTGATCTAGGACTCCTTCATGACCCCTTTACAGAGCTATAGGCTTTGTACTGATTTTGTCATTGTGTAGGCTTTTACAAATGCATGTAAACCTTCACTGAAAAGAATGTCACTAACTTTATTATCTTTCATTTGAGAAAGCAGAGAGCAAATGTTCATAACCTAATAACCTCAGGTCTTTCAAAATTCCTGTGCTTGATTATAATAATAATAATTTAACCATAGTTAGTGGTAGGCCTATGACTAAATAATAATAACATTATCATTATTATAACTACAAAAAATATTACTTTTGTAATGTTTCAACATAAAAAAGAAAAAATGTAACACTTATTTCGATAGTCCACTTTAGACATTCTACTAACAGTAAGTAACTTTGCAACTACATGTCACCTTTTGCAGTCATTAGAGTATTAGTAGACCGTCTGCTTAACATCTTCTAACATACTGAGCATCAGAAACTTTAACCCTAAACCGACCCTAACAGTCTGCTCTGAGAGTTAGTAGACATAGTTGTGAATTAAGGAGAATTAGTTGATATGTAGTTACTTATAGTTAGTAAAATGTCTAAAGTGGACTATTACATTTATAATATTTATAATAATAAAAACTGAGATGCATTTATACGGAGAAGAACCAAGCCTCTCTGAGACACTGAAAACAGGATCAGTGTCTGCGTGAATTCCATTCATTTCATTGTGAATCCTTGGAAATGGGAGTTTTACACAAGGGACGTTTTACAAGGGATGCTACTACGTAGATTTTGTTCAAGTTGTTCACACAAACAAAAAGCTGGTTTGAAAGTGGCTTCTGTGTGAGCTGTACGTTATTCTTCACTATGCTATTGACAAATGAAAACAGAATGGCATTTAAGTAAAATGTGACTACATCTTCTCAGATTTTTTTCTTTCTCCTTTGCAGCTTTAGGAGAAACATTTAAAACAAAGTGCCTCTTGCCTCATTTTCCCATAGACGGTAAAATGACTGAAGCAGGTAAAATTATTTATTTTATGGTACGTTCAGGTGTTAAAGTGCTTCAATAATGCATTTCTGAGAAATACCTTTCATGCAGTGTGTAACACGGCTCTAAGTGAATGAAAACATCCTGAAAAGTTTTAAATCTGAAAGTATACTCGAGTCATTTTTGAAGCCGCTCCATTTTGACGTCACTAACATATTGACTTTTTGCCAAATCCATTCTATTATAACAAAATTAATGTGTTTTTTTTTTTTTTTTACCTTGTATGCATGTCAACCTGTTGTTTGGGACTCCCAAAACCAAAACATGAAGCTTTCATTAGCCATAATAGGGGCACAGCTTGTAGGTCAGCATGGCCTTTTCTTTTCAGAAAGGAGTTTTGTGTGGTCTCAGACTGGAAGTGAACTTCTGTTGTTAGAGGACAGCATGACCGGCGATCCAACACACAACTCAGTGAAGGGGTAAATAAAGAGTGATACGGGAAGCAGCCGGGACACGAGGTCACTTCCTATCTGTCAAAGCTCAGGCTTCATCGCGTGCCGGTGGGCAGCACACCTGGCCTCACCTTCACGTTCCACTCTGACAGGTAGAGGGCAAATAGTTAATGCTGTGGGGCAGGATAGAAGAAGTGGAGAGGGATAAAGAGAAAGAGAGTGTCTGGGGAGGTGAGAAGGAAAAGTCTTTTTGTCTAAGTTTCCTATAAGCAGTTAAGGGTTAGACTCATGGCCAATGGGAAGTGACCTTCCCCTTCCAATTAGTCCAAGTGTGTGTGACTGGATGTGTGTGTTAGGGTATGCACACAGATGCTCGTTTCACAATCATGAGGAATCAAATATGCATCGACATATCTGTGTGTGTCCTGAAGTGGTTGGGCTATTGTAGAAGTATTTTGACAGTGAGCTTGGTCTGAAACTACATTTGGAGTCATGCTGAGGCAAAGAATAACACACACACACACTCATGAAAAAACATTAGACGGGGATCTGACACAGGCATGCTTCCTCCAGAGATGAATCAGGGCGCTTACTCCTTCTCAGAGCCTGGGGTAGAGGTGCTTTGATGGGATGCCATGTGGCAGAGATCAGGGGGTCTTAGCTGGAGCTCTGGACTGTAACACATGAGGAGGAGAGCAGAAGGATCTGACTGATTAACACCGCTCTATTAACAAAACTAAACACATTTAGCGTTTACACTGTTAAAACAACTTCATGTCACTCAAACGTTTTATATGACAAATCAGACAATCCATAGGTTTTTGAATGGATCTCAGATGAGTCTGTGGTTAACACAAGCTCAAGGTATCTTCATGTTTCATTTTACAAAATTAAATACATCAGTGCCTTACATTGTCTCAGTTCTTCTGGATTGAGTCTGTCTCAGTTTGTTCAGTTTCTTCATGTGACTCCAGACAGACTGATGATGATCAGATCAGATCTCTGTGTGGAGCACTGGCTGTTATCAGACAATAAAATCACTGCATTATTACAAAAATAATGTTTGGGAATGGAAACTGATATTTCCAACTGACACGCTACCGCAAAAGATAGAAATAACCCAATTAAAACTGTTGCTGAAGACTTTTGCACAGTACCATATATATATATATATAGTCCAGATTGAAATATGTTGTTGTGCAAATCCTCTGAAAAATATAAATTATATTTATGAACTGAAATATATTAAATATATGTAGAAAGTAATGCAGTGCTCTTTATTTGATTTGACACATTTTGAGTCATAAAATTTAAAATCAAAATAAAGGCACACATGAATACCTAGAGTACATTAATAAACACTTAGTATGTGGAACTCTTACTTTGCCTTTTTCTTTATCATGTTTGTCACTGACCCAGCTGATTCAAATATATAGTACTCCATGGACTAATGCTGATATTTCTGATTTGTCTAACATCAGTGGACTACGTTTCAATCTCCAGGATCATTTGTTTGCAGATGACTTTTTTATCAAATGCACTGCCATTCAGACGCATTTAATATCCTTTTTTAAAGCCACTGTATAGATTATTCTCTGCAGACAGGCATGCACACTTGTGCACAGGCAGCATTACTCTTTTCTGTCTCTCTCTTTCTTCCGCCTGCCCCCACCTTCTTTTAGAAAGAATGTGTCTCTCGGCACCCAAGACCCAATCCTGCGTTTGAAGTATCACCGTCAGAGCTCTCCTTCCATCTTTCCGTCTCCCTCCGTGCCTCTTCCCTCCCCTCCCCTGTCGTGTCTGTCTATCTGTCAGCCAGACTCATCTCCACCCCCTGCAGCTGTGAGCTGGAAACAGACCGGTCCTTTGTGTCCCTCTGTTCCTGCCGTCCCTCGTCTTTTACCGCCGTGATCACACCTGCCACCTGTGCAGGGCACCACTCACCTTTCATCCTGCTCTCTCCTCTTTTCTCTTCCTAAAGCTCTGTCAGGAATGACCGGCGGACGGGGCAGCGCCTGCTTCTCTCACATACGCTATTGTTGAACACTTTTCTAAACTGGCGGGCGCTGTGGGCATGAGTGGACTAAGTTAGGCTAAGCCACTTGAAGCTGTGCATTACACTGATTTTACCATGGGAAAAGAGTGTTTTAACCCCTCAATAACTGTACTGCACAGCTTTCAGTGTTTAATTGCTGGTAACACTTTATTTGGTAACACTTTAGAATAGGGGCCAAAAATAATGCATTAGTTAAGCATTAATTAATGGTTAATTTGTTCACAATTAAGCATTAGTTGAGCAAAAACACA
>JAUCMT010000013.1:2729616-2739942 GCA_032357475.1 Enteromius thamalakanensis | reverse complement strand
GGGCAGCCATTGCTGCGGCGCCCGGGGAGCAGTTGGGGGAACGGTGCCTTGCTCAAGGGTCTCACCTCAGTCATGGTGGAGAGAGCGCTCCACCAACAATCCCTGCCGGACCTGGGACTTGAACCCACGACCTTTGGGTTACAGGTCCGACTCTCTATCCATTAGGCCACGACTACAAATAACGATTGATTAATCAATCAATTTTTTCAGCAACA
Organism: Enteromius thamalakanensis; assembly: GCA_032357475.1. Lineage (NCBI taxonomy): Eukaryota > Metazoa > Chordata > Actinopteri > Cypriniformes > Cyprinidae > Enteromius > Enteromius thamalakanensis. Next base: position 2,739,727 of record JAUCMT010000013.1, on the reverse strand, counting down.
CCTCAGCAGTACAGTCTCTTGTTGTGTTCGCCTCATTTTACTGAGGACAGCTTTTCCAATCATGCATATTCACCAAACGCTTGGTCTTAAAAGAAGGATCAGAGGTCTGGACCGGCTTGCTCCTCTGAACTTCTAACTGTAAGTAAGATTAATAACTGATGATTGTATTTTCTAGCAATTGTTCAAAATACGTATTTGTGTAGGTTATGCTGTGCAACAACCCTGAACCCGGCTAAGTTGCATTTCTGTTGTTCAGCTGTGGGGCTAATGCAGTCTAAACATTGTGATTGATGCAGCTTGTCTCATTAGTTCAAGTAATGATAAATGATGCTTAACGCAGTGTTATGCATTATACAATGCTGAAGTTCACAGCGTAGAGGTGTCCCCGACTCACTTACAAAAGCAAATTTGCGAGCACTTTCCACGGTAGTCCTTGATATCTACAGTAGTTGACGCATTCTCTCAGAAAGCACCTCTAGTAATGTCAGAAATTTTGGTTCTGGTACAAGCTCTGTGGAGCGCTGTAGCAGTAGACCAATCATAAAAAACTGCGCCATCTGACCAATCACAGCAGTGAGAGCTCAGGGAGAGGCGGGGTTTAGACAGACCGAGTCTTCGAACTGCTTCACACGAGTCATTATGAATCATTTAGAAATGGGGTAAAATTAAATCTATTTTTGGAGAAAACTAAAGTGTTTTTTGAGCTTGCATAAATGTAAACCTGTTTTAAGAGACTCATAAAACAATATTAGCCACCTTTAACATGGAATAATAGGGGCACTTTAAACATTACAACAGTAAACACAATGTAGATAGTAGTAGTTAACTGATTTCAAACAGGGTAAATATCAAAAGCATAAAAACTGCTGCAATAAAATGCATATTTCATATAAAAGCTACTTAAAGACTTAAACTGAAAATAATAATAAAAATGAATACCAAAAAATAAAAATGTGTATACTTTAGCAGCTTAAAGAATAAGTATACACTATCTCTCACAAACACCAGCAGAATAGAAAAAAATCTTGGCTGATGCTGATGATTAAATGTGCTTGGCAATACACATTTGCACACTTGTAGAAAGTATAAAAACGATTAATTAACGAGTGCTTGTTCCAGCAGTATTATTGCACTATATGACATGAGCCCAACTATAGTGATTACTAATTTACAATGCATAATTTTTGATCAAAACAAATGTGACAACTGAGAACACTTTGTGGCACACTTATAGTTTCCATCAGTGTTTACCTTTGTCCATGGATAGTGGTCTCTTTCAGCTCCAGGCTTTCATCCTCCTCTTCCTCGCCCTTCACCTGGTATAGATACAAAACTTGTCTTATATCTAGAACAATTGCACAATAAGCATCCAAAAGTAAGACAAACCTGGCAGATCCATAACCCCAAATTATGTTCAATCTTAAATACAAGCCCTATGTCTACAGGTCAAAGTCAACTTCCTGCAAATGAGCGCTTGATGTGTGAATTATTCAGCGCTTGCTCAATCAATCTTTAGCACGAGAAAGAAACGTCTTTATTAAAAACAAGAAACCCAAATCATCCTTTCTCTATAATAAGTGAGTTAGTGATGCAGCGCGGAAGTGAATGGTCCATCCAGAGCTTACGTGTCACGCTGGCACTGACAGAGCAAAGCGGAAGTGCGCTGCACACCCACTGCTAATGCTAACTTTGACATAAAACAGCTCAATAACGCAAAGTGCGCCATATCATAATTCATTTTAAGTACTTATTTAAACAAGCATTACACCTTGACTACGCTAATTAAGTTTTCATTTCGTCAAAACAAGTGCAAACGTACAAATCGAGCAGTAGTGCGTTGCTAGCTCGGGGTACAGTTATTAAAAGTTGCACTGCCTATTGTATCACTGCTAAAAATTCAGTTCTGTAATAATTTATTTTAGTTAAATAAAGCACATAACGAGTAAATTGTGCAAAAGGGAGATATCAAAGCACAGTTTAAAATAAAGTGACAGCAGAAAGGCTCCGGTCTCTTTACGCACGCATTTATTATTTAAGGTGAATTCACTCACAGAGGCGCCGACGAAAGCCAGGTGCGGCGCGAGCTCGGCCTCCAGCGCGAGCGTGAAACTGGTGACCCGCGAGGCTCCGTGATTCGCGAGCTGGATCTCCGCCGTGATCTTCGCGAGGTGAGAGCTCAGGTCCAGCGTGCGCTTTACGTCCTCGTTCACCAGCCCCTCCGCGCACAGCGACGCGCGGAAAAAGCACGCTATTAGCGCAAAACTCACCGCTCTGGCGCGCCACATGCTCTGGTGCTTATATGTTGTGATTTGGAGGTGAAAAAGTGCAATTAGTCCTGCCCGAATTCAGTGTTTGCGCGTGCAGTGAGGCCTCGCGCTGCAGACTCTGCTCCTGAAGGATGACGCTTCATTCATTCCCTCCTGAGTGACGTCAACAACATGGCGGACCAAAAAAAAAAAAAAAAAAGTAGCAAGTGGGCTGATATTTTTCTTGCTGAGGTGAGAAGTGTTTGTGAGGAAAATTACGTGATTTAATTACAAAATATGTATGTAGAGAAAATGTTTAAATACATTAAACATGATTAGATTGATTTCTTTCCCCAAAGGACACTTTTTAGGACACTTGCTAATTCAGGGTTTGGTCCAAGACATTGTTAGAGGCCACTGTTTTTATTGTCATAGCTATGCAAAGATTTGATTTCAAAAACAGTATCATAGCAATTCAACTGTTCATTGTTATTATGAAATCTGCATTTAAAATACACACACACACACACACACACACATAAATATATATATATATATACAAGTACAATTTTGTGGTGGCTTTTTATAATGTTAATTCAAGTTAAGTATTTGAATCTTTGAAATTCAATTGATTTTGAAAGTTGATAGCATTGGTTAGATATTTAGTAATAAAGTAAACATCACGTGTAATTAGTTGCATTACTATAATAAAGTAATTGAAATAGTTTAAACATTATATTAGTATTATCTAATACTATGTTTCTCAGGTAACCCTCCCAAGTAAAATGTATGCTTATATTCAGCATGGAAAGCTGAAAGTGTTTTTTCCCCGTAGCATAAATGCAGCATTGGTGATCCCAAACAAATTCATTACCCCAAACATATCCTGAAATACTTCTTTTTTATGTTTTTATATGAAATAACACACTTTTTCTAGTGTCCTGTCACTGTAAGTTTATTGAAACAATAGACAGATGATGTCCATTCCAAAATGTTTTAGCTAATACAACTGGGATGATATGAAAAATAGGCGTATTAACTTTTTGTTGTATACCATTTCTATACCAAGACCCAAAAACGGCCATTCCCTTCATAACAATCCTAACTCAACTCTTTCACAGAATACAATGCACAAACATTAAGGTCAACACTTTAAAGTCAACATTTTATGAAAATGTTTAAATTGGTCTAAGAACATTGAATAGCCAACATACAAAATCAGCCAATCAAAAGTGCTATCAAGAAACATCAACACTAACAAAGCCAACAGACAATATTCAGCATTAAAAAACCCTAAACAGAACGTTATTTGATCACGACATTAAAACACTAAGAACAGCTCATCTTGTCGAGTGAGAATGAGGAGGAATGCTTCAGAGGTTTTGGATGTTATACGTCTGTTGAATGTTTAGCGTGTCTCGTAGCATTAGGTCCCGTAGTCGCCACAGAGCGTCAGCCATGGTCTTGTGAGCTCCCTTACTCTTCAGCCAATGAGAGGGCAGGCGGCTCTCCTGCTCTTTTGTGAGCCTTACATCTTTTCTGCGAGCTGAAGTCACACACACATACTTTAAGATTTATAATGTTAGCCTAGCATCAGTTCCAAAACCAAAGGACAGACTTGTGAGTAGATATTACACATTTTTACAACATTGCTAATACTTTTCTAAAATGTTTCAGTTGTGTATGATACTGTGTAACAAGCTACCACTTAAAAGACAGTAAAACATAAAAAAATGTATTCATATTCTCAATGATAATATTCAATCTCTTTTTCTGTTATATTTGCTTGTTTTCTGGTAATTTATTATATGGCATATATTATAATTTATTAAATGACATTATATTACACTTGACTAATGGCTGCTGGAAATTTAGCTTTGCATCACATTAATAAATTACATTTAAAATATATTAAGTTGTTATTTTAAGTTATTTTTAATTGAATAGTATTTTACAATATTATTGTATTTTTGATCAAATAAATGCAATGGTGAGCAGAAGAGACTTCAATCAAAACAAAAAAATGTAACAATAATGGTCTGAATTATTATTTGTCTTAATTGGTATCATTATATATTAAATATAATATATAATATGTGTGTTCTGTGTATATTATGTCACACACATACAGTATATATTTGTAAAATATTTACATTTATTTACATGTCTATATATTTATATTCATATAATTTATATTATAAATACATATATTTAATATATAAGGATAATATTTTTTTCAAAATATACACATTATACATATACACAGAACACATACATATATTATGTACAAAAAAAAATTAATATAAAACATATGACATATTATTTATATTTTAACATTTAACATATTTTAATGAAATTTTTATTTTATGAATGTAAAATGTAATTATTATTATTATTCTTTTGGGATTTTGAGGTGACCTTGACGTTTCTCAAGAGCCTGATTTCTGAGTATCTATATTGGTCATGGAGAAAAAAAACAACAACAAAAAAACACGACATGCAAGTTAATCACTAACATAATATAAATCTGCCATCTTACTCACCAGAGAGCGTTTGGTCCCATTTGCTGACAGTATTGGACTCAGAACTGAGTCCTTCTATGTATTTCAGGTATGCCTCTGAATGGAGCAGTCTCTGGGGTTTGGGTGGAGGAGCCACAAATATAGGGGTGGAGGGCTGCTGCAGAGCGGGCTGCCCAACCTGGCCCTGCCCCGGGTAGGGTGGAGGGGCCTGCTGGCCCGAGTTTATTACACCCATCTAGAAAAACACAAAGTTGGTCTTTCATTTCATTTTTTTTGCCCCGAGCAGCTCAAGCCACCTGACCTATCTCCTAAAATTAAACAAGTAAGGGATAAATGAGAAGACTTTCAAAATGAGTCTTACCTGAGTCCCATAAGTGCCTCCTGCAGACCCTGGGGCCATTCCATTCATACCTGTGGAAGATGAATCAGCATATACTGCAAATAAGAGACTGATATCATACGCTGAAATCATTAGCATCTGGTGAAATCCACAGACATCTGAAGTGAAATCTTTAGCTGTTTCAAAAGTGAAACTCTTCTCCATATCACAAATTCATATAGTGACGAGAAGCTCCCGAAGTCTAGTCTACTCTAAAAGTATCCCATTAGACTTCTGTGTGACACTGTGCGCTTTGAGAAGTTATTCACTACATGATTTGTATCATGTTTAACATCAATGGCAGTAATCAGGCAAACACCAAAGTTTATTAAACAATTATTTTCTTATTTAACTTATTGAATTATAGTAGGTTTGTATAATACTCAGATTTTGCATGTGACTGTTTTTACCGAATCGTTTTAGTGTAGTAAGGTGAGTAAACATGTGTTCGTATTTAGTCTAGCACTACAGTAACCTCATCTGAATTTACTTTCTATTTCTCTCAACATGGCAACACAAGAGCTGTCAATCAATACATGGGAAAAAAGCTACTTTAGTATTAGATATTTCCTTCAAATTAAAAAAAGTAAAGCATTACTACTAGTTACTTAAAACAAAAAGTAATCTAATTTTACTTTTTGTCTACAGACCATAGTCCTTTCTAAAGCTTATTAGATTCCCAAAGTCACCATTGCTTTCAGGATATGGAAAAGAGCTTGAATAGTTTAAAAAATATTGGCAACATTTAATATTTGGGAACACTTTACTATTAGGTTTCATTAGTTATCATAAGTAAATATGCCATGAACTACCAATGTATAAATACAGAACTTATGTTATTGTTTGACCATGTTCATGCTAACAAATGCAACTGTTGAATGTATTAGAAAAATAGTGAAATGAACAGTAAATACTGTAGAAATATTGTTCATATTTAAGTTCATGTTAACTAATGTACTTAAATGGATAGCTCAACCAAAAGTTAATATTGTCATCTTTTACTCACTCAAACATTGTCCCAAATCTGTATTGATTTCTTTGTTCTGCTGAACACGAAAGAATATTCTTTTGAGGAATACGAGTAACACCTGATGGTCCCCATTGACTACCCCTCTTTTCCCATACTGTAGAAGCCAAAGGCACCTCTGTTCCTCAGAATAATCTTCTTTTGTGCTCAGCAATCTGACTAAATATTGATATTTATTATTCCTCCCTTTAATGAATGTTAACAAATAAAACCGTATTGTAAAGTGTTTCTGAAACCACATTTTGTGCTCCACGATTGAATGTAAGAAAGCCATACATGTTTGTAACAAAATAAGTCTGATTAAATCATGACTGTATTGCCATTCTTGCATAAACTATCTTCTCCAGAGTCTTGGGAGTCTCTTCAGTAGGTTTAGTCATGGCCAGGGCAGACACTTTGCTCAGTTGTGCCCCTGAGCCTATGGTACAGGTAGCCCCTCTTGTTAGGATTGGAGAGGCAGACATGAAGCAACTGCAAGTGGAGACGTGTGGCTGTGAAGTGGTCCTTACCCGGATATGGCATGCTAGGCATACCCCACGGGGAGTAGAGGGGTAAGGTAGACAGCCTCATGGGATGTAGAGGCATGCCGGCCAAGTTAATCATTCCATTGACAGACCCCTGAAAGGGCTGAATGGGTGGCCTGTAACTACCCATCATGCCTTTGGAGGAAGAGGAAGGTGGCGACACAACATATGCATGCATCAGTACATCATGCAGTTATGAGATTGATTCATGCACTACATGTAAAAAGAAGACTACAGTTAGAGTCAAGTCAGCTGATTAATCATTCACACTGAAATGTCAAACCCTTTTATACGAAGATGGCACCAAGTCAGTGGAAACGTATGAAATCTGAGTAAACTTCACAGAATCCATGGCTGAGCATCATCTATTAATTATATTAATAAAGTTTCAGGATTATTACAGTTCATGCAATATTTATTTAATGGATGACAAAGGCCATGCATTTAAAATCAGAATCTGGGATTATAGACACCAAAACATGGCAGTTTTGCAGAAGGAATGGAATGGTTGAAGATGGAAAGTGCACTGGGGATGGGTGTGTTAGCAGTTAGGCTTCTTATTGCAGCTCTGTGTGGCACCAGAAAGACATGTCCACCACATCTGAGAGGGGTTACCTGCCATAGGCGTCATGCTGTGGCTAAGCATTCCCATAGGGGTCGGGGGAGGTACTACCCCCACGAGCGCCCCTACTGGGCTACCTGCTCTTGGGGAGTTCTGATGCGCTGCTCTTTCTCGCTCCTGCTGCTCAGCTACCTTTGCTGCCCGCTCTAAATCAATGACAGAAGATAAAAACAATTTCATGGAAAACCTGAAGACATTGATGCCGTGCATCTTTCATGACCAATAGCAAAATTCAACACTTCACCTTCGTACTCTGCTTTCTTAGTGGCCTCGAGGTTCCTCCACTCTGTGCCTACGAGTCGACTGAGTTCTCCAAAAGAGAAGTCAGGGTGCTGGGCCTTAATGACGGCTCTCATTTCACTGCTGAAGAGGATGTAGCCACTCATGTTGATCTTTCTCTTCGCCCCCTCCTTCTTTGACAGACCCTTAATTGACTTGGGTGTGGACTGTGGACAAAACGAGATACTTAGACCACATGCACTAAAGCTGCTAATGGTACTTTTGATTTGATCCATCCATTCTCCATTTGTTTTTTTTAAGTCCCTAGTTTTAATACGATTGACAGGTTAAGGGTAGACAGGTTTACACAGCAAGTTTGGAAGAACAAGTCACTGGATTTAAGCTTCTACTTTGTTGCAAGATTGGCTGTTATTGAGCAATAATACATTTCAGATTAACAATGCTGTTTTAGTGTCACATTAAAACACCATAAAAATAGTTGAATAAAGAGACTCAAAGGCTAGTTCACCACAAATGAGGATGTTCCCATCATTTACTCACCTTCATGACGTTATAAACGTGTCCCACTTTGAGCAACACAAAATAAATGTTTAACAATATCTCAGCCTTTTGTGGTCCATAAATTGGTTACTAACACACGTATTTTGTGTTCTGCAGAAGAAAGTGTGTATGTATGGTCAAATTAGTAATTATAAAATTTCAGCAAAACTTTGTGGCAAAAAAAAGGTCTTTTATCAATATATATTTCCAACTGTAAAATATAAACTGACCAAGAGTAAATGTGACCCAGTAGTGTCCAACAACAACAAAATCCTTGAAATCGCCACAACACATAGGACTAATTTGACTGTGTTGAGCTTGTGTTGTGGCTCATTCTGTTGTGTCTTGTGTTATGACTTGTTTCCGTTGTGTTGTGCACTAACTACTGGGCCATCACTTTGTGAATGAATAAATTACATGCTTTAATTTTTATCACTCGACTATCATAACTCTATATCTCTATAATGTTTTTAAAAATAATTGTAAAACAGACCTTGTGCAATTTCTTTTCAAGAATTTCTCATAGAAGTTGCAACATTTCAAGATGTGGAAATATCTTGTGAAAAACACTTAAGGGGGCTTAACTAATTTGTGACCCTGAACCACAAAACCAGTCTTAAGTCGCTGTGGTATATTTGTAGCAATAGACAAAAATACATTGTATGGGTGTCTCGGTCAAATATTGCCCTTACCCACCTAAGCCCCTACGCTTATTTATTCAGCTTATTCATGTATAAATCTTAATTTCGGAAAATTTACACTTACGACTGGTTTTGTTTTCCAGGGTCACATTTAATCTCACAACACTAAGTGGAGACAATTATCAAGGCATTGGATTGCTCTATTTAAAGATTTGATTTCTTCATGTTTTACTGTGGGACTACACTGCCATTCTAAACATCCAAGTCTAAACAAACAAGGACAAAGTGGTTTTCCTTCAGTTACGTTATACTGCAGACCTGTGGAGGGGCATAATGCAGCATGTCCATGTCGCTGTTCAGCTGAGTCTGAAGCTGCCGCATGCAGTGGCCATCAGACCCGTCTCCGTCATCATCACCCAAATCCTCCAGCTCTTCATCCGTCATATCTGCAAACTTGGCCTCCAACTCCTCGATCTTCTTATCCAGCAGTGGAGACGGCTCCTTCTGAGGCACTATGAGCTTTCTGACAGAGAAAACAAAAGCATGAGTCCAGTCTCCAAATGTGGGATTGTAACAAGCAATCCCTGTTAAGATCAAGGCTCTCATTGACTCTAAGGTCTGTTTCTTATGTACATACATTATTATAATATTATTGGTATTATTTTGGATTATTTAACAAGTATGAAGCAACTGACCGGAAGTAATAGATTTCATCCTCCACTACTTTGGCAGACAAAGAGAAACGCTTCAGCCCTTTAAACTTCTTCATTTGCTTCTCGCTCTCGATGTAGCGGCTCTCACACAGCAACACATTCTCCTCCGGCATTTCAGTTGGCCGGCATGACAGGAAATCTTTGAAAGAAGACACTGTACACTTCCCTGAGGAATTCCAGATGGAGAAGACATAGTGAAAAGACAAATCATGTATTTAGTAAAAGTCCTCAGTAGCATTCGGTCTGTTCTTCAGGCAATGTCCTTGTAAGCACTCAAGAATACAGTTAATGATGGAGGCCATCTCAAATACTGTTACCTCCAATACAGGTCATAGGGCAGGTTTCTTCCAGGTTACTGAGGAACACTTCCTTCTTGTAGAACATCTTAGTAGGTTCATGTTCAGTCTCCTCAGGATGGATGAAGATGGGGCCAAAAAAGTATGCAGCTTCCTCTCGTACCCACATCTTCTCTATCCTGTTACAACACAAACCCAATTAAACATAAGGAGATACTGTCATGCTAAGTTGTGTTACATCAAGTTTGGTAATCTTGGCATTAAAGGAACCGTATGTAAGAAATGTATTGTAATAACCATAAAATGTCTCTGTTATGTTCAACAGGCATTAAGAAATCATGTTAATTTCCAGTACTCATAT
>JAUCMT010000013.1:2712666-2729516 GCA_032357475.1 Enteromius thamalakanensis | reverse complement strand
TGTACTTAAGTAGAATTTCATTGAAGTAACAGTACTTTTACTTGAGTAGCATATTTTATTACTCTTTCCACCTCTGCGACAGATCCTCTTACCGCACCCACGTTTGATATATTTTGATATAGAAAAATATAAATAAATACAAATAAAGAGGCAGATCAAGTAAACTCTTAAGACTGGCTATTGTAATATCAGTATCAGGTAAGATTACTCCATTCATTACTATATATATTTATCCTATGTATGTGTATTTATATATGCATAACACAAATAGACAGTACACATACATATATTATGTAAACAAAAACTTAAACGTTTGACAGCACTATTTAAAAATAATTTTAAACATCTGTCAACAACATACTTTTTAAATGTACAGATTTAAGAATTTTGTGCCAAAAAATATTGTTCCAACCACAATCAAACCATAATTTCCCTACATTTCAATTTAAATGAATAAATTAACTACATAGATAAAACACACATTTTGAAATACTAGCATACACGCATCAGGTTATTATCATGGACACATAAAAAAAAGTAGGAGGAGATGATTAGGAGTGGTTAATATAGATACATTTGTTTGGTTACTATAGAAATTAAGTTGAGTGCAATGCATTGTTGTCTAGTATCTCCTCAGTAAACATACTGAAAAAAAATAGATTATGTTATTTCTGAGATTTGACATTACGCTCATTACAGCGTACTGCTGCCGCGATGTCAGCAAATGAATTTTGACGAGGACTTGTGGTGTTCCAGAAGAGGTTCTTAAACTGTACAGACCGTATTTAGTTTATGACCCCAAACCAAAAGTCATGTATATGGGCCACATTCGGCCCACTGGGAAACCCTTCACGCGGCTGCCACAGGATCCATCGGATTGCAGCTCAAAGTTTGCCATTTCTAAAGAACGGAGTGTTGTGAATGGGCAGAACGGCCCGGGTGAGAGGGAGAGGGCGGGACATGGCTGTATCGAGTACACTGCAGTACTGTACCTGTCTAAATTTAGCTCTGGCCTCCTTCTCCTTCATTCGTCCATGTGCTACGAGGTAGTCAAACACCTCCCCTGTGGAGAGTGGAGACATGGCGAATCATATAGCGCTCATGCGTTCTCGGTTTCATATGCTTCATTATGCAGATTTATAGGGCCAGTTGCACAAAATTATATAACAAAATATGGAGCTCAAAAGCAGTCAGAGTCACTTTCGCTTCATCAAACTCACCACCACTGGCGTACTCCATCACCAGATAAAGTGTCTTCTCTGTTTCTATGACCTCGAACAGCTTTACTGTAGAAAGAGACAGAGAAAAGGAAACATGATCATCAATGATCAGTATCCTCTTATGACAGTTTATGTCATCGCGGATGCAGCAAACACAAAAGTAAAAGTTTTTGCTTATTTAATAAATGCTGTTTATATATTAAACACATTTATATATGTATTTATTTATGTATTTATGCTAATTTTTGCACAGTTATAAAGTTACAATGCACTTTACAGTAAGGTTAAATTCCTTTAACTTATGATAATAAAAAAATATAATACTAATTTATGCAAATATATATATATATATATATATATGTGTGTGTGTAATGTATGTATGTATGTGTTTGTCATATATATATATAAATTATAGTCATGTCAAATGATTAATTGTATCCAAAATAAAAGCATTTCTTTACATAATGTGTGTGTAATGTGTACACATGAATGTATATATTTAAGAGAAATTTGTTATGTTTATAAATTAACAATATAATATAAAATAAAAGAATATAAATATAATACATTTTCCAAATATGTATGTGAGTATTTTTACATACATACATACATATGTACATACATAAACACTAAATATAGAGTACACACATATATAAACAAAATTATCATCTGACAGAACTTATATATATACACTTACATAAAATGCGTTTTGTTGTGTTTTTCTTACAATATACTTTACATGTAAATATTGTGATCCAATAACAAGATTTGTTTTCATTTTTTGTTGAAATAACAATAACATGCCTTTTATTGAATCACAAAAATAGTAAAAAAAAAAAAAAAAAAAAGTATTTATTTAATACAAGTAATTACATTTTATAAATGTATTTACTAACACTTTTGATAAATTGAATGCATTCTGGCTGAATAAAAACTAATTTATAGAAAAAGTCTCTAATTATTATTTCGTTGTTATTGGTACAGTTCACAATGCTAAAAATGTTTAAAAGTAGAAATGAATACTGGCCTTGATTAATGAGTGCAGTTAAACTACTGCGCATTGCTAGTTCATAATGAATCAACTAATTCATGCTAGCCTTAATCTTTTGCTTTCTGGATGTAATTTGACATGGGCATTTCTTCAAAAGGAAAGTATTTTCTAAAACCCTTTGATTCAGCATCCTAATCACTGTTTCTCCAGCAGTACTACTGAAGCATCTAAATGAGCTGAAATGTAATTCAGTTCAGAGAGTGCCTGCAGAGCTCTTCCCTGTTGACCTACAACTGCACAGACATGCGCCGTGTCTCCAGGAAAACGTTACTGAAAGCTGTATGAGATTTGAGTGACGGGCCAGGTTTAAGTAACACTACCCCATGACACACATCATCAAACGTGTACTCCCAACATGTATGCTAAATTTAGTAACGGCACAAATGCCAGAGAAGGCAGCACTCTGCTTCTGTGATGATATTTGAGTTCAGAGACACACAAACACACACACTAAAGCTTTTGTGATCTGTTAACAAAACTGCATCTATTCAGAAAATAGGTCATCATAAATGCCAAGCTAATATGCTTCTGCCATTAGGAGTGGTGCCTTAAAATTAAACTGTCGTTATTTAGTGTTCCAAATTCCTCAGTGGAACCCAAAAAAATTTATATTTTGAATAATTATTATAGATAAATATATATTTACACATTTACACACATTACATCATTACGCACCTATATAATATGTGTGTAAAAAAAATTCCTTATGAAGGGAACTGTCTTACTTTCAGAATCTAAACGGTGCATAGTGCATTATTAACAACTTCTTATTAAACAATATATTTTTTAATATATACATATTATATATATATATATATATATATATACATTGCTCTGGAAAAAAATAAGAGACCACTGGAAATTACTCCTAAATCAGTATCTATTTGAGTATTCTAAGCTCTCTAAGCATTTCATGCCAGTCTTTGTTAAATTTGTACACATACGTACTTCAGTCTGTTTATTGAGGTACTTATTTGGTGAGCACCTGAATCCAATTGTATTTATCAGGAAAAGTATAAAAAGCACTGCTGTAATCAACACTATCCTCTTGCAGTGTGACCAGTTGGATGGTAAAAAATGCTAGAAGTCTTAAAAAAATTATTAGAAATGTAAAAATAAACACTAAACAAGCCAAAAACAGAAAGGAAAGGTTTTGAATCCAAATAAAGGCCTCAATCCTAGTTATATTGGCACCGGGAATCAGTGAGCATCAAGTTGCTTCTATCCTTAATATTTCAAAGACGGCAGTTCACAAAAAATGAAACAACCGTGTATTGGTGAGATTAACAGTTTTAAGAATAAAACCCAAAAGAAACTGATGTTTCTGCAATGGTCTCTTATTTTTTTCCCATAGCTGTATATACAGTATATATATATATATATATATATATATATATATAAATGACAGAATATGTCTTACCTTATCAATAATCAAAGGCACAGCTTTGCCATCCTCTGCCACCTCAGGAGGCTTCTCGCTGTCCTGTTTGGGTGCAAACATGGAGGCTACACGAACCACAGGCAATGGCACTTCACGAGGGACGAACTTCACTGAGCTCAGGGGCATCGTCCACATTTTGATCTTTTTAAAGGACTTGGTTTTCGCAGAATAACGAGATTCGCAAACAAAAACATCTTCAGGTCTGAAGCTGTCAGGCTGCAGCTTGAAATACTCCTACAATAAAGTTTTTTTTTTAAATCAGAAGAGATATAACGTTTTTACAATTTTATAATGATGCAAAAATGTTTAGTTCAGTGAGAATATTTTGGAATCATTGCTGAATGATATTACCTTCACAAACATGACAACACATTTGCCCAGTATTTTACTGACAGGAATTTTGTTGTAATAGTCACTTTTGAAAACCTCTTTCTCAAGAAATTTGCGTGTAGCGAGATGAAATGTTTCGTTGGGTCTATAGAACCAGCAGCCATAAAGCCAATTTTCTCCTACATAAAAAAAAATACATTCAAAGTTTAACAGTTACACTAATGTTCAAACATTTTGGATCAGTAAGATTTTTTTAAATATTTTTGCATTTTTGAAATCCAGTAAAACAGTAATATTGTGAAATATCTTACAACATAAAACCACTGTATTCTATTTGAATTATTCCAGTGATGGGAAAGTGTCATATGATTCCTCAGAAATTATTCTAATATGTTGAATATTCTAATATGCTCTAATATTCTGTGATGAAGTTCAAACGAGCAGAATTTATTCAAAAACTGCAAAAACAATATAAAAGTCTAAAAAAACACTTACTGACCCCAATATTTTGAATAGAACTGTATATTCTCAATCAACAGTGCAACCTATATGTCATCAGGTGTTATGATCAATACCTGCATTATCCTGCCAGAGGCGCTCTATGCAGACGATGTGCGGCTGCAGGTTTGGTTCTGTGGGTTCTACATAAACATAGTCTCCCACGTGGTACATGTTATCCTTGAAGCTGCAGTCCTGGCTGTAGTTCCGCTGTAGAGCTCCCTGCCATCCACCACCTGCTGTGTCTTCGCTCTTCTCAGCCTCTGGAAATCAGTGTAAAAGCCATTTCAATACAAAACTTGCACACTCCAAGATCAGTTTAGAGACAGACAACTGCTTTAAACACAGGAGAGACTATAAAATAAAGAGGGCAGTTGATATAGGATGTATATAAAGATATGCAAACAAGCATTCTTCATTTAAATTGAATTGTCTCAATATTTTTTTTGCATCTTCAGATTCCAGTTGCTTAAATAGTTGTATCAAATATTGTCATATCCTAACGAACCATACATCAACAGAAAGCTTTATAAATCTTAGTTTCATAAAACTGACCCTTATGTCTGGTTTTGTGGTCCAGGGTCACATATATCACTAAATCTTTAACTACTTTGTAACTGTGCACTGAACCGTACCTTTCTTCTCCTCCTCTCTCTTGAGTTTGTCTTCTTCATATTCTTTAGGCAGCTTCTCTTTCTTCTCTTTCTCCACATCGCTGTGCAGGTGTTTAGTGGTGTAGCTGAGGGCTGGTGACAGCAGAATCTCTCCATTCTTACACAATTCATCTCTGATGCGGATGAAGAACTGCTGGAGCTCCACAGAGTCCTCGAAGATCTCAGAATCAGTTCTATGACACAATTTAAAACATGCAGTATTGTGAAAAACCAACACTTTACCTCTCCATTTACCCGAGTCCTAAACAAAAGGAGCGAATGAAAGCATCACCTGTGCAGACGTCTGGCTTTCTCCAAAACCTCAAACATATGGTCCTGGAACACGTCTAGTCTCCTATAACGGCCCTTATCCACGTTAGCTCGGATGATCTCAAAGTTTAGTGGAGTCTTATCGGGACTATTAGGATCAACAGCTGGAATCTCTGCCAGTGAGTCACTATAGCATCGGCCCTCGTCATCCTGGTGACCAAGAACTGAGACGAAAAGATTGCGAATGAGCTCCTGGATGAGCCGCGCAACATCTGGGACATGAGCGTCGTCTCCTCCCTCCAAGTCTCTCCTGGTCTCCAAAAGAACTTTGTGAAGCACCAATGCATCTTTGTAGATCAACGATTCAGGTTCATTGTAGGTGCAAGCGTTGTTGAACATCAACACCAAGTCTTCCACCAGAGCATCAACATCCTGGTACTTGTTGGCCAGCATGTGGCTCTTCACCTTCTCCATGTCTATAGGTTTCTTGATGGCCACATAGTAGTCTGGAAGCTCAGCGCGGGATGGAAGACGGAGGAAGATTGTGCTGAGACGCCGTCCACGCTTATCTGTGTAGTTCTTCACCGCTTCATAGAGTTCATTGAGTTTCTGCTGCAGAGGAGTCAGGTACTTGGACTTTTTAGGAGAAATGCCACTCTTTCCTGGAATGAAGATGATACATGGTGAGTTAAAGCTTCCTCAAAGGATTGGTGTTATGTAAAGACAAAAGACATATCCAAAGACATAGGAGTTGTTGCCAAAATGCAAAAGTTCCTTCCTAAATTGAACACATGCAGAGTTCATACGGAGCAGAATTTACAGTCACTTCGAAATACTGAAAACACCAAATCATGAGCTGCTCATGTGCAAAATAACACAGTACTATGCTTCTCTCAAAGCATACAAAGCCCATATTTATTTAAAGGGGTTATACGATGTGTGTCATTTTGAAAGTGAAAGAGGACACAACTCAAAATCTTAAGGTGTGCTTACAACACTGTTCCAGAACAGTTGCAGAACCCCAATATTAGAGTGTGTTCGGCGCATTTACGGAGGACCGACTCCTGAAACCTGGAGAGTAGTCTATGCTGGCTGTGCACAGACTATAAAGTGGAGCAATCCTAGCTCTGCAAGAACAGTCTGCTGCTTCTGATTCACAACATTTAAGTTACGTTTTCTTATTAAAAGAAGCTGCTACTTACTATTCAAACAGGAGTTTTGAGCAGTGAAGGGTAGTGCTTTTTGATTTTCTCTCATCACAATTGCAGACATGGTATTATGTTTACGAGGCGTCACAATGCGTAAAAAGACAGTACTAAGTCATGAAAATCAGTTATGTCCCCCCTGGAATCAACAAATGCCTTGTTTGTAATGTGTTTTATTGTTTTGATGTCATAGCATCACCTTATGGTTAGGGGTGTAACATTTCCACCATATGCTTGCGGTATTTGGCTAATCACAGTGCACTGGAAAGCTGGCCAATCGAAGCACACGTTGCTTTTTTAGAACGATGAGCTTTGTACAAATCACCCCATTTCAGGAGGCGGGGCTTAGAAGAGAAACAAAAATTTACAGTGTGTGAAAAATGTGTTTTTTGCACCTTAAACCACATAAACACACTGCATTACACCAAATTATGTTCTTTTCAGCAACATCGTATGACCCCTTTAACTAACTAACTTTTTATTACAAGCCATATTGTTTTTTTATATTGTTGTTTTGCTTTGATTTCCTATTTCAACCTTAGCACAAGGCGAAATAAAGATAACAATAATTATTACACTATATTTGCCTCGATAAAACAACAACAAGAGTAAAAATGTTCAATATAATGTTTATGCACCAAAAGATATGAATTAAATGTATTAAAAGACTAAGGGACTATACAGTACTATACTACTATAAAGCATTTCTTTATTAAGCTATAGTGTTTTTGCATTTATACTAAAAGTATTTATTGTTTTTCATACAGATACCTAGAAACAATATATACATTTTTACCAGACATTGAGGTACTGTATGCATAGTTTTAACTACTAAATAAAATCTAAAAAATGTATGCTACTATGAAAGACCAGTGGTTCATTTTTTTGGTTATCAGTGCATTTCAGTGTATCACTTTATGGCCATATTTCCCAGCCCTCTTCAACCCCAATTCAAAGAAAAAAGAAAGATATGCACAAATACTGCTTTCAAAACATACTAATTTTCAACTTGGGTGAGACGATGTCCTCTTCTTCTGGTGGAGGTCCAAGTTCCCTTCGTTTTTCTCTTAATATCTTCTCCAGAATGTTAGAGTCATTGTAAACCTAGAGTTAAACCAACACGACAGAGCAGTTAGTATTTATAAAACCTAAGACAACACGATTATTCAAAAAGCTCATGTGCTCTACACAGTCTTCGTAGTAAACCTCAAACTCACTTGTGAACCTTCTTCGTTGTAGTGACGTGCATTACGAAACATCAGCTTCATGTCCTCCATTATGGCGTCTTCACTGGGGTACCTGTCAGAGCGGATGTTGTGGTCGATGGTCCTCAGGTCCATTGGTTCCAGAATGATCTTGTAGTAGTCTGGGTAGTCTTTTTTTGAGGGCTTGACCATAAACAGTTCACAGAGTCTCCGGCCTGTGCCCATCTCCCGAGCCTCTGCCACAGCAGCGTACAGAGCCTTCAGGCGGTTCTTCTTTGTGTTCTTCTTATGGCTGCCAGAGGTGATAGGGCAACCGTCAACGGTCACAGCGTGAATGTTTAATACTATAATAAGCTCCAAAACACTAGTTTTACTAATGCTGTAAATGTACCTTTTGCGCTTGGTGCTGCCCCCATCAGAAAGAGTAGATGACAGCATGCTATCTCCATCTTCATCAACTCTCCTGGTCAGCTCTTTCCTTTTCATCTGAATATATACACAGATTTAGACTGAAGACATAAAGCAACATCCGTTTTGTACAGACAGACCGTTTCATGTCTTAACACCTCAAAGCATCGTCACAAGCCGCAGCGTTTATTTGGTTTCATCCGTGTATGTTTTTTGGACTCTCAGAGCTTTGGAACATTTGGTTGCCACTGACTTCCATTATATGAATCACAGACCGCAACGGTTTGAGTTAAAAATCGTTGTTTGTGTTCTACTGAAGAAACAAAGCCACCTAGATGCACTGGGGGTAAGCAGATACACATCACATTTTCATTCCTGGGTGAACTATCCCTTTAATTCTAACTGCGCTGCCAACTGAGACACTGTACCTCACAGCCTGTCTTCATTTGGAATGGGTTTATATTACCTGCAATATATGCTGCAACTTCATTACACGTTTGTAGATCTGAGAGTTGGGAACGTTGTAGCGCTTCGCGTTCTCAAACATCAGGTTGAGGTCTGTGTCTATCTGTTCCACACTTTCATACTCACTGTTCTTCATCTTACTCCTGAGAAAAGATCAAATACGTCACAGTATATTCAAAACCAAAGAACATGTGGTGATGTTGTCCTGCTGTACCGTATCTGATGGAGGGAGATTGGGTGGTTGATTTGCTGGAAGTAGTCGGGGTAGTCTTTCCTGGAGGGAAGCTGAAAGAAGGGTTCGGCTAAAAGCTGTCCCTGGTTGTTCCTACAGCCCCGCACTGCCTCGTACATCTGGAAGATGGGGTTGCTCATGTCCATGCTGGAGTGGATGCTCTCAGCCTCAGACTCGCCCTCGCCATAATGAACAGAGCCTTAAGAACATGGAAACACTCATCCAATTAGGAAATAAGCCATTAATATATTGATGCTACGTCTCTTCAGCAGTGCTGCTCTATAAGCAGATACCCTTTTTGTGCGACACACCAGTTAGTATGGCGTCCTCTTCACTCTCGGAGCCATACTGTGTAGCAGTAGTGATGGAGGAGAGTCGGTCTCCCTGTCCGAACCTTCTGTTCCTGTTCACAAACACCAATGCAAAATGCACCAATGCGTTTATTTGAAGTAAATGAAAAGTAAGATGTTAAACCAAACACAGTGGTTGTACCCCAGGACAGTGATGATGTCAGATGGTAAAACCATAACAATATTATATATTATGGCACTGAAACATAATTTAGAGGATACCATTTAATCACAATGTTACACGCACAAGCTGATAACACAATGCTGCCTTTTGGTACTTTTTAAAGTATTTTTTACTAAATAAAATTAAAACTTTTTGCTTTGGATTTCAATCTTATGTAAATACAAGTTATATATATATATATATGTGTGTGTGTGTGTGTGTGCAGTTAAATCATGATTAATCACATTCAAAATAAAAGTATTTGTTTACATAATATATGTGTGTGTAATGTGTATATATTTATTATGTAAATATAAATGCACACACATACAGTATATATTTGGAAAATATTTACATGCAGCATATCAGGGTTGGGGTCAATTTAGGAATTATCTTAACAATTCCAATTCAAAGAAGGAAATTTAATTGGAATTGGAATTAAACAACAATTAAAGGAAACAGAATTGGAATTGAATTGGAATTACAGGAAGATGAACTCAATTCAGGAAGAATTCCACTGAATTCTGTTTATTGCTGAGCATTTATTTGTCATTGCATTTAAAGACATACATTTGAACTTTATTTATGATGATTTACAAATATCAAGCAATGTAAGAAATAGAGTTGATCAAATGCAAGTAAATAAAAATGAGAGCAGTACATTATGAATTAATAATTGAATGGCAGTGGTGATAAATTTCAGAATAAATTAAATATATGATTCCCAAATGTTTTGGTCTTGATTTAAACTTTATGTAATTCAATTACATGGTGAATTTTGATTTCATAACACACACACACACACACACACACACACACATTTTGATCACATTAAGTTCATTATTATATTAAATGTATTCAGAAATGTATCACCACTGTCATTAAATTATTAATTCATAATGTACTGTTCTCATTTTTATTTACTTGCATTTAATCAACTCTATTTCTTACATTGCTTGATATTTCTAAATCATCATAAACAAAATTCAAATGTACTTCTTTAAATGCAATGACAAATAAATGCGCAGCAATAAACAGAATTCAGTGGAATTCTTCCTGAATTGTATTCCATTTCCTGTAATTCCAATTCTGTTTCCTTTAATGGTTGTTTAATTCCAATTCCAATTCCGTTTCCTTCTTTGAATTGGAATTGTTGAGTTCATTCCTGAATTGACCTCAACCCTGCCATGAACATCTATTGCTTCCTTCAAATATTGACCAAAGTATCTCAGGAGGCAGGAAGTAAAGCTAACATTGGATTTGAACATACCATTCCCTGCCTTGAAACCATCCATATTTTATCACACTCTACATCGCTTTCGCAGAAGCTCTTAATGCTGAACACTTTGACAGGGCTCTCAAGTGTCACCCATTGAGCGTGACAGTCACTCATTTCGGTCTATAGTCACGCACTCCCTCCACACATTGTATTTCTCACGCAGGGTGGGGGTTGGTGGTGATGTCACTCTTGCCTGTCTTCAAAACTTGAGAGCCCTGCTTTGAATGATTAGGCTGCTTGCAAGAAGCACAAAAAGAAGATGGAAAAGAATACAAATGTTAACATCCATTTGTTCGTAACCTATGTTTTGGCACAACACAACTATGGTGCATTTTCTCAAAACACGTCCCATAATGCTTACATGCTAGATCAGTTTGCGGCTACCTTCGCTACCACCATTATTTACTGTCATTCACTTATGATCAGTTCAATGAAAGTGCATCTGTAAATGCAGATATAAACAGTGCTTGTGAATTAACAGGCAGAGGCAGTGTTGCCACCTTGTGGACAAAGTTATATGCAAACATATACAAAAGCGCATGCACAAGATAACATTAATTTGAGAAAACATTTACATTACTGCGCACATAGACTAGTATAAGTGTAAAAAAATATATATATATACTTTGGGCTTAGACCATAAATCTCTATCAAAAAGTAATGTTTTTGTCCGTAGCACTGTAGTACCTGTAATTAAATGGTTTTTGGTCTGCTGTGGTCATTCTCCGCAGGTGATATCCAGATCGGTATGGTACACCGGAAGGAGAGGCTGGATGTTGAAGTTATTCGGGCTCGGGGCCTGGTGGGAAAACCAGGGAACAAACAGACACCAGGTATGTCTTATCATAACACAGTGCACATTTTTTCTGTTCTTGGACTATTTTGTGAGGTTTTTATGTAAATCCTTTGCAGCACCGTACGTGAAAGTATATCTGCTGGACAACGGGAAGTGCATCAACAAAAAGAAAACACGGACAGCGAGAAAAACACTGGATCCTCTTTATCAACAGCAGCTTCAGTTCGAGGAGAATCCTGAGGGGAAGGTTTTACAGGTAACGCCAGAAGCATCCTATCTGCTTACTTTAATAACTATGAACAATAAGTGATGCAAAAACATAATAGGAAAATGTGCATATTTCACACAGGGCTTAATTGTGGTGAAAATGTGCCAAATATGTGACTCTGGAGGACAATAAAAGCCATAAGTAGCATAGTTACAATTCGTGTCTCTTTTTACAGATCATTGTTTGGGGGGACTATGGACGCATGGACCACAAATCCTTCATGGGAGCGGCCCAGATCCTGTTGGACGATTTAGAGCTGACCAACATGGTGATTGGCTGGTACAAGCTCTTCCCTCCCACTTCATTAGTGGACCCAACCTTGGCACCTTTAAGTAGTAAACCTCCAGATTCAGGCCTGGACAGTTCTAACGTTCGGTCGTAGCGGCAGGAGGAGGTGAGCGGTAGAGCGCGGCGTGAGTAGCACCAGCTACAGACAGAGACGGGTCACGTCCTGGTTACACTGCATGCTTGATGTTGTGTCCTCTGAGCCCGTGTGACAAGAGGCTAAGAAAAGGCCTGCGTCCTTCTGCCAAAAAAATGAAAGAAAAAAAGATAAACAAAAAGAAAATGTATGCTGCTGTCACACGCAGGACAAGAACGCCACAGAAAGTCTCTCCGTTCAGCTGAAGAGATGCAGCCAGGGATTCCGCCGAGTCTGACTCTTAACCGTAGGACGTTAAGAGTGCTGATTTCCACCGGAAAAGGAAGACAGCGTTTCACTCTGGCTGCTTCCTCTGTTGTATTCAAAGAGATGTCAGTGTTTCTTACCTACAGTAGAACTTGAAGCGTTGTAGCCATTACTGTAAGCCAAGCTGTCAAAAGAAGAGAGAAGCACTTGGCTAAGACGGGACAGAAAAGGGAATGGGTAACCTCATGGGAATGACCCTACAAGCCAGACCTCCACTGGATTGATCTTCAAAGTTCGGTGATGAGGAAATGGATATGGCCAGAGTTCCTGTTTGATTCAGGAAACAACAGAACGCGGGAGGAGGGGAAAAAAAGAAATTAATTAAATAAATAATGGACCTTTTTGTGCTCCGGTATGATGTTCTCTTTGTTGATGTACTGTATGAATTTTATGAGATTATTTTTTTCTTTTTCGTTATTTCTTTTTTTCTTTTTGGCATGGATGCAGAGTTGTTTTAAAAAAAATCAGAAGTTTATTTTCCTCGAGACTTGCAAAAAAAAAAAAAAAAAGACAGAAGAGAAAAAAAGAGAGGAAGAAACTTATTTAAGGATGACCAGATCAGCCATTTTCAACAATTTGTATTATTTTTAATATGAAATTCTCTAGTGCATGATTTTCAAAGGGACTGAATGCAAAACGATAACGACGTGATTGTCATCCTTTAGAATATTCTTCTGTATTTTTACAGATCTCGGTTACAGGTGTGGCCTGATGAGACTTTGTATCTCACGATATTAACAGAAAAAAACAAGGGATCGTCAAGAAAAACAATAAATGTACAATTTTGATTTCGTTATTTAAAAAAAAACCTGGAAATTGTACATTTCTCCCTTCAATTGCAGCCATAATTCTGTGTACATGTGGAGACGGAGCTGTAGATTATGAGTCTGTTGTGACTCCACTGTTCTGTTACAATAGAATGGCTCGTTCATTCAAAGCAAGCATGTCGAAAAGGGTCTGCAACATGGATTGAGCACACCGTCTGAGTAATACAGCATGTTTTGATAGAGACATCTGGGAATTTTTCGCAGTTTTGTGTACAGTGCATGTGGACCAGAGGCTCGGCCGTCCCCCTGATCTAGTGTCGTCCATGGATTCAGGTCGAGGTTTTGTGGCCGACGGTTCAGACATTCAACGCAACATTCCACCTCTTGGCACTCATCTTTTCTTGACGTTTTGAAAAGAAGAAAAAAAAGGAAAAGAGAATCAAACTGAGAAAAGACATCTAAAAAACAAACAAGAGGGAAAAAGTTCAGAAAATTTATATTTATTCAAGTTTGACTTGAAAAAAAGGTTGCAAGTATATTTTATTTTATTATTGTTATAAAGAAAATGTTATTAAAACGGATCCCATTGGATAGTGCTGTCTCTGAACTCGGGGAGGACTGGACCATGTTCATACTCGTTGTGTTGCTTAATGCAACAGACACTGGTTGTCGAATGAAGAGCGAGGTCATGGTTTGTGGAGATGGGAAAATTGCCACACAATATGAATTTTTAATTGTTTCTTGTTTTGAGAGAATAAAATTCATTTACTAATCTCTGTGTTTGTCTGCGATCATTCTCGCAAGCATGACGCGCTACCGAAAACACACCAAAACAATCACCTGTCAGTTTCAGCAAATGAACAAATGATTTTTGCAGGCGGGAAAATCTGAGGTTAAGAATATTTTACTTTCATTTGCTTATGTTTAACAATTTCAAAATAGCAATATGAAATTACTGGCTGTACTAAAATAGATTCATGTTGGGGAACTGGATTACTGGATTTCATCTCTCTCAATGATTGCTTCGTCGTTCATTCACAATCTGATGAATGTTAAACTGACAGGTATATAGCATTGTTTGGAAATACATTAATTTAACATAAAAAAACAAGCGGGACTGTCTCATATTTTCCCATATAATTTTCAATAAGGATGTGCTGCATTTCCATTTTTCACCTCAAATTTACTTTGGAGATATGCATGTCACAGCTGAGCTTGGGAGAACAGCAGCTGACAATTACGACAACCCAAAAATGCAGAATAGATGATCTGGATATCTCTATACTACTAGTTGAGCCGAGTGTGTGAAATCCTAAAATGGTTTGACATACCTCTGTGGGCTTTAAATAGCAAATAAAGAACTAATTTTTAAGATGTTGCTACTTATCATTCAGTGTGATGCATGTTTTATACAGTATGAAAAAAAACACAATTTTGTGTATTTTTACAATCACAGTGTTTTTTAATGTTGTATATAGACGTGAAAAAGTTATGGAGGAATCACACCAGTAAGGCTTGAGACCAAACGAGGGCATGAGAGGATTCTGTAATACAGCTGTGACAGATTCCTCTTGGACCAGAGTGGCTTTGGTAGGAACATCTGGCATCAGTGAGGTTGAGAGATGAGTTCTTGGACTGGAGCAGCTTCAACACTAGCTGCGGAAGGTTAACCTGGGGCTGGGTCTGCCTTGTCTTGGTCCTTGCTGGAGCTTCTCTGGCTGCATGAATCTCTGCGCCATTATGAGAGGAACATTTGTGGTGGTCTGTGCTGATCAGTGTGACCCGGTCAGGCATGTCAGGAACCTCTGGGAAGCTGTGGAACTCTGGGGTTGCAGCATCAGCATCATCTGGGACCAGGGTATCTCTAAAAGGGTACCCTCTCAACATAAGCTCTGTGGTGCTTGTGACTCTGATCTAAGCCATTCTGGAGCAGCAGCGCCAGGAAACTTCAGGCGGCAATTACTGTACAAGCAGTACTGACAAGATCTTTGTCATCTGCCCCCGGCAGGAAACCAGCCACTAAGGCAGGAGGGGCTAACTTAAACCAGTTATGGAATAGCATCTCCTCCAGGTGAAGCCTCTGCTCTCGATCACTCTTTGGCAACCTTGAATAAAACGGCATCTTCTGTGAAGAAAGATGGAGAGAATTATCACCTTCAACTTTACACTTTGCTCTCTAAGCTGCATAAATTCAAGAGACTCTGAAGTCACTGTTTTCTCTGGTTTGTATTTGTCCTTCTTTTGTAATAGAGTTCTCACCATCATAGAAGCCTGGCTGTATCCAGGCATTGGCATCCATCAAACCAATATCGCTGCTGTCGGGGTAAAGGCTGGTGATCATCTGAAAGAGCAGCACCCTCGGCGACCACACCGTTGCCTGCTTCCCGTGGTACTCACCCAACACAATAGGTGTTGTAGGATGTGTCTCCACAGCCAAAGTCGATAAGTTTGACCCCTAGGGTCTCTATGTTCACCAGGAGGTTTGGCATTTTGATGTCCTGATGGAGAACAGAAAACGTCAGCAGTGTTGATCACCTGCCGCATAAAATGATGCGCCATTTCCTCACTGAAGTGGGCATCGTAATGCAACCAAAAATGGTGCCTGTCCATGCAGGGTGAGGGCCGCTTTAGGACCATGATGTGCTGGTCCGGATTGTCCTGCCAGTCCAGTAGCTTTATGTTGTGGGGACAGCTGGGGCCTTGATTGGCCATGACTGTTGGGGCCACCTCAAGAGGAAATGGTCTTGGATCGTCAAAAAAAGATTGTTTTTTATGACATCAGATGGAAGTGGTTTCTCAAATATGGCTTGAGCTCAGTCTGTTTACCTATTAAAACATATGTATGTATCTAAGATGATAAAAATTGCAAACAGTGACTGAGAAAATTCTGATGTGTACTTACAAGGCTTATGTACGGCTCGCTCTCTGTCTTCACTGTGAACTTCACATCCACCTCAAGGCCGTCTTCACGGCGGGTTGCTTCAAACACAGAGCTGCATCCTCCTTCCCCCAACTTCTTGCCAATGGAATATTTCTGGCAAATGTGGTCTATTAAAGCATTATAATGATTCATTTTTTAACAGTGTACTGCAGTGTCACATACCGTACTTATTCTTACTCATCTTCAATTCTTGCTATCTTGTCACAGTCCAGCTGTCTCTGCAGATGTGAAACGCTCACACCTGCTGACAAACTGACTGCCACATTTTCATTTACCATCAGTGCACCTCCTGGATGGGACAGTGTCCAAGGGCCGGTTGCATCTAAAACATTTTTAGACTAGTTTTACAAGTCGTCTTATTTTTTTTTTTAAGACTGGTTTTAACTTTGTTAGCCAGTTGCATAAAAGTTGCTGGTCTAATTTAAGACTAAAAAGTAAGACTGATTACCCCATGGCTAACTTTTCTTTACAATCTGTGTTGCCAATGAAACCAACTGTCAACCGTACCAGATTCAGAAAAGTAGCCAGTTTTATTTGTCTTGTGCAGGGGCGGATCTAGAAAATTATTCATGGGGTGGCAAGGGGGTGGCATTAAAATTATGAGGGGTGGCAACACTGAA
>JAUCMT010000013.1:2701761-2712566 GCA_032357475.1 Enteromius thamalakanensis | reverse complement strand
TTCCAATTCCATTCCAGGAAGTGAATTGGAATTTACCATTCATTCTCAATTCAATTCATGAATGGCCCCAACCCTGCAGCATATAGATTTATATATTGATATTTTATATTATATATAGATATTTAAAATATATAAACAAACCTTTTCTTTAATATATGCATGCATGTGTTTGCATTTTTTTGGACAGATGCGTTTAATCATGATTAATCATTTGACAGCACTAATTATATATATATTATGGTCATTTGTTAACATTAACACATTAATTAGTTGAACAACACTTTTTAATTTAATACTAATTTAAGCATTTACTAATTCAATTATACTAAATAATATCTACAATTTATTAAAATCCCTAGTTGTGTTTGTTTAGTTAATGCAAAGTGAGCTAACATGAACATTAACGAAGATGAATTTGTACTTTATACTTTAATAAATGCACTATTCATTGTTTCTGAATACATTAACTAATGTTAACACGACTAACTATCACGTGTATATTGTATTACTTATATGACATCATTCATCATAATTATAGACACTAAATATTAGATTACATTTTACATTGATTAAGCTAAAATACATCATGGAACATAACATGAAATCCACAACATAATTCACCTGATCCTGATGCTGCTTTTAATAGGTTCAGAATGTTCAAGCTCCAGTTTTCTCTGGGAAAAAATCTTTTTGATGGTGTTTGCATCCTATAGGAACATAAATGTAAGTCTAAGATATGAGTATTCATATGCATTGTATATCAAAACAAACAGAATGTCAGTGACACATTACTTTGAATACTTGCGATCCGGGCTCGTTGTAGGTTTTGGCATTTTTGACTAACAGGTCAATGTCTTTAGCCATATGATTTACGCTTTTATAGTAGCTCATCTATAGACAAAAACAAACAAGCTTCAGAGTAAACCCATTATAAATGGCAATATGCTGTAGTAGAGCATGATCATAATAACAAGATACCTGTATTCGTTGTGCAATGGTCTTCAGATCTATTGGTTCTTTAATAATAGCATAATAATCTGGGTATTGCTGAAAAAGAATGCAAAAATAAATTATAAAATTAATAATCTGATATGTCTGTGCGAGTGCTGAAATGAAATTGAGAGAACTACCACTTTAGAGGGAAGTCTCTGGAAAAGTTCACTGATGAGACGCCCATGTTCTGTGCACATCAACACAGCATCCAGAAGCTGCCCAAGAACTTCCTTAAGGCTGGAGATGGACTGTAAAAACAAAACAACCCGGAATGATTTGTCTGTCAGGAGGTGAAGGAAACACGACAGGCAAGATCTGGGGCTTCTGACCTCCTCTTCTGTGGCCCCTCCAGGGTTTTCCTGTGAGTCGTCGTCGTCATCGTCTTCATCATAGTCCCCTCGCTGCACAAACTCATTTTTGGTGCGAATATACAGATCCCACAACTTACAAGCTGCTCTGTACTCCGGAGTTTCTGCCTGCACAGGAAAACAAATTAAAAGGTTTCGGTCATCGGTCACACTTAATTTTAAGGTTCAATTCTAACGCATTTAACAAACCATTAGTTAAGGCAGTTGTTGTTGTTGTGTTTCCCAATTCTTCCTCCTTGTTTTACTCCCTTGACCTGGTTTCCCCTTGATTACTTGAGTTAGTTCACCTGTGTCTAGTTAATGTATTGCTTATTTCAATATTTGCTGATTATTAATGGATTTTCTGTTGGTTCGCTGTGGATTTATTTAAGACCGTTGAATGAACAGTTCTTCTTTGTTGAGCGCTTTAACTAGATTAAGCATGACAGCTGTTAAGTTTAGGTATTGGGTAGAATAATGGATTTAGAATATGTGCTTTATAAGTACAAATAAACAGCCAATGTGTTAAAAAAGTCGTGCTAATAAGAAACTAGTTAAGAGTGAGAATTAGTCCCTATACTAAAGTGTTGTGCAATGATAACTCATTGGTGCATTCATTTAAACAGAATATATTTTTGAAATAACATATATATACACACTTTGTAGTATGTCTTGGCATTGTTGAATAAGAGCTGAAAATCAGCTGTGAGCTGCTCAACATCATCATACTCCTCCATTTTCAGCTTCTGCTGGATTTTCATCATGTCAATGGGCTGAGACACCACATCATAGTAATCCGGCTGGTTCCTGCAGGGAAGCATTGCCTGTGTCATCCATTGAAGTTTTAGAAGCTGGTTAAATGGTGAAGAGCCAGAAATCTGTAATGTGTGGCTGACCTTCTCTTTGGTGCTCTGATGAAGAGCTCACACAGCATCCTGCCCTGATCATCCTTATAGTCTCTAATAGTGTTGTACAACTCGTGACACACAGCAATCTGTAAGAAAAAAACGTACAGAGTGACATCTGCACTGAAGCAGACAGTGAACTCATTTCAACTGTGAGAGCAGGAACAGAAGAGCCACGATATAACAGACTCACAGGGTCAACAGTGGGAATGTTTGTGGTTCTTCTCCTCTTTCGACTGGTTGAAGGTATGGATGTGGTCTGGCTGTCCTCAAAATCTCCTCCGCTCACACTGCTGGATGGAGAAGTGGCTCTCCGTCGCTTTGAGCCCATTGTAAAAGCCCTTCATATAGAATAAACACATAATAATTCAAATAGTTAATACTGCAAGAATGCAAGAATGACATAAATTACTGTTGTCAGCAGTGATACTAGTACTTTACAACAGAGATACCATATGTGTGGCAATTAGATATTCATGTGGTGAAGAACAACAGAACACCATCACAACCACGCTTAAATAAATGAAAACAAGTAAATAATAATAATAATACAAAACACAACTGCGGTTGCCAAAATAATGCAGGAAAATACTGTAAAGATTTCTAAAACAACCTGCATGTTTTCCTGTTAAAAATTTAAAATAATATGCAAAATAAAATTATTACATTTTAAACTGGTACATGCAACAATACCTTTCTGTAGAAATTTGAAATTTACGGCAGCGAAATTTACAGTAAAATACCATAATTGTATTAACTGATATAATGTTATCATACCAACCTATGAAAGTACTGAGCTCAGCGTCACTGAGACGAAAACACTAAGAAGAAACATAGAATTCTGGGAATGTCAGTTTAAAGTATTTCCAACAACTTAACAGGTTTTTACCATTAAAAAGCACAGCTAATTTTTTACAGTATTCAAGTTGAGGCAAACACTAATATAGAAGGTGCAGACTGTCATTTAAACAAATATTAAGCACCATCATGGTAGCACACAGCACTAAAACAATGCATGATACATAAATTAAACAACATGAGTTGAAATATTAAAACCTAATGCACATAACTGAAAACTGCAACAAGGAATTCTGGGAATATTTTACTTTTTCACTGTTAATTATGAGGTGGCTTGTTCTTTTAAACTTTCACAAACGGTATATACTTAACAGTATTTTACAGTAGGGGGTAATTCTATTACGGTTTATAACTGCATGCACCAAGAAAACTTAGCGTGAACCAATTCACATTTTTTACAGCCTTTCTATAATTATTTTTACAGTGTACAGATTCGGTTGGAAAGGCAGATTAATTATTAAGATAATCATTAACTGGTAACACTTTACAATGAGTATCATATTCATATAACACTATCTATTAACACATTCTGTAGAAGTGTTGTTCATTATTAGTTCAGGTATATAATGTAGTTTATTAATGAACCTTGTTGCAAAGTGTTAGCCTTTAACTAATGTATTTTTGTTGCCTTTACCATGAATTTGTTAGAGTAATCCTACAGTACAGTAATACTTTTTATTCACCAACAGAATTATTTCACCCAGACACATATTTACCAGTGCCACTTTTACAAACACATGTCATAATTCCCTCTAAAACAACATTATTATACATAAACAATCACTACTGTCACAAAAACAAAATAAAAATAAACAAGCTGATTCTAGAAGACTCTGAAAGCTGATTTAGAGACATTTCTGATTCATTTATAAACACAATGTTTACAGTAATCGTTATAACCACGAATATCAGAGGAAGTGCTTATCCAACAGGGAATAATTTACGAATCAAGTTTTTAATACGATCAATTAAATATGTATTTTATACAATGAGTATTATTGGTGTAGCAGCTAACGCTTGTTAATGCCAGCTTACTAGCAGCATTAGTGGCATTACTAAACATTCAAGAGATCCACTATTTATTTAAACAGTGTAAATAAATAAAACAACACAATAAGCTGCATATAAGAACTGATTCTGCACAACCCCG
The DNA here is from genome assembly GCA_032357475.1 of Enteromius thamalakanensis. Classification (NCBI taxonomy): domain Eukaryota; kingdom Metazoa; phylum Chordata; class Actinopteri; order Cypriniformes; family Cyprinidae; genus Enteromius; species Enteromius thamalakanensis. The sequence continues at coordinate 2,708,313 of JAUCMT010000013.1, read as the reverse complement.
GTTTTTATTACGCTGTAATTACATAATTAGCATACATGAGTGATGCGCAGCTACGAGACCCGCGATCAGTTGCATTTACTCTCATGAAGACTGATAACCACTGCACTTCAACAGTGTTTGCTGGCCGCAGGGTGTCTGCAGGAATCAGTGGTTTGCGGGGCGACGATGATGGTGATGGTGATGATGAAGGTGGGACCGCTATGTGTCTGTCTGCAGACACAAGCTGTGTGACACATGCATCAGCACAGGCGGATAAACACAAAGACACGCGCACGCACACACACACTGGGCCATGCAACACTCTGCGTGATGATGCTCGCGGTTTATTATAGCATGAGCAGCAGACATGGCTGACAATATACAGAGCGCGCCAGCTGCAGGCCTTACCGTCCGTGTCTGATCAGCTGTCTCTGAGAGCTGTCTGAGGACTGACACGCAATCAACACGGAGACTGATTGATTTATTAAATAAAACCGAGATGAAAAAAATTAACCCTTTGCGGCGCGAAAGCGGAAGCGGAAGTGAGGAACAGAGACACGTGCTGCGCTGTGTGAGAACGGAACGCGTGCTAGAGAGCAGCGACAGCCATGAAGAGACCTAGTGAGTATAAAATCTCAAATAAATCTCATTATTCACACACTTTGACCGAACAGGCACGATTGAAATCCTTATATTTACCAGCTGCTCGTTATAAGAAGGTAATAAACTGTCAGAAGTAGTGAAACACGCTGATAAAATCCACGTGTCTGTTTTGTAGAGTTGAAGAAGGCGAGCAAGCGCATGTCATGCGCCAAACGCTTCAAAATACAAAAGAAGGTAAGAGGTTTAACTGTTTATTAATCATATGTAAGTGCATAGAGGCTGTTGTTTCGACCTGGTTGCTGTCAGCAAACTAGAGCTTAATATCAGTAAGGAAAACAGTACCATGGTTTTACATAGTGAGGTTTAGTAAACGCCTATATCTAATAATGTATATGCGCGTGTGTTATATGTGTTGTGTATCCAAGTTTCATTGTGACACATTACCCTTTTCATAGCCCTAAAACAATTTTTATAACTATTACATGCAACTTATGTTTGTCTGTTATTGTGGATGTGCCAATATTGATATGGTTTATTAAAATATGAAAATGTATGATTTCAATTTCTACAAAAGGCATTGCAGCTTAATGATGTACTGTATGCATAAAATTATTCGACACTCAACAGTTTGCCTTTAAGTTAACACTGTCAGTAAAGTATTACTGTAACTGTATTGTACTGTATGCTCTGTATTAGGTCATTTTAATAGGACTTGCACAAAAAACTATTATATCAGTTGAAATATCTGGAATGTAAACCAATATCAGATGTGGTTTTGATGCATTCTTATGCTTAATGATTATTCTTATTACTCAAACATGCAAGATTATTTAGTGTTTTCCCCCTTCTATTTTTCGTGAGGGATGCATTAAATTCAACGAAAGGTGGAAATAAAGACTTGGTTGTAAAATGTTTATATTTTAAATAAATGCTGTTCTTCTGAATATTCAGCAAATAACCCTTTTTTCTTATTTTATTACTAGAATAAAATCTGGCATAATAACTAAATAAGTTCTGGTTTGCATTCACATGAATACATAACATAAACCGTTTTATTATTACAATATTATTAATCAAATAAATACGTCCTTGAGTGTAATCTACTTCTGTAAATGAGTGTCTTTAAAGTTCTCTGAAAAGTGTCCCAAATGCCTTGGGTATCTAGAACATATACACATGTGTGTATATATATATATATATACAGTATGTACACGTCTCTTTCTCTATTGTAAGGTTCGGGAGCATAACCGCAAAGTACGGAAAGAGGCAAAGAAGAAAGGGATAAGCCGAAAACCAAAGAAAGATATTGGAGTACCAAATAGTGCTCCTTTTAAAGAAGAAGTGCTCCGAGAAGCCGAGCAGAGAAAACAGGAGGTATGATCACTTCCCAAACCACAGACTCTGCTAAACCCTGGCAATCAAACTGTAGTTTTCCCTTTTCCACACGGTGTTTGGTGTATAAGCTACTGAAACACATGCTGTTGCACTGAAGAGATGTGCTGTGTGTGTCGTTCTTACAGCTTGAAGCTCTGAAAGAGCAAAACAAGATCACAAAACAGCAAGAAAGAGCTGCAAAGAGGAAAAAAGAGAAGGCGGCAGAGAGTGCTGCAGACGCACCTGCAACCAAGAGAGCTAAAAAGGTAAGACGAGTGGAGACATGGTTACGATAGAAGTCGCTCGCTGACTGTAGCTACCCTGCTAACTTTGTTCATTTGCAGGTGGAGAAAGCTAAAGAAGCAAAGGCTGCAATCGTTAAACAGAAAAGCGCCAAGACATTCAAATGCTGTGAGCTGAACAAGGCAAGCTGACCGACACGTATCCAGCACTTGACCGTGATATGCTCTTGAGTGATCTTTGATTGGATTGAATTCTTGCACAGGTGATAGAGGAGTCTGATGTGATAGTGGAGGTTTTGGACGCCAGGGATCCTCTGGGCTGCCGCTGCCCTCAGCTGGAGGAAACCGTCCTGAAACATGAGGGAAAGAAAAGACTCTTGTTCATATTGAACAAAATAGGTAGAGGGCGGTTTGTATTGCCTTACACTTCTTGTCATCCAGGTATCAAGAGGGAACGTGCGTATGAAAGTCTGTTTTTACTCTCTAGATCTCGTTCCAAAAGAGAATGTGGAGAAATGGCTCCGGTATCTTGAAGCTGAGTGTCCTACTTTTCTCTTCAAAGCATCGATGCAGATGCAGGACAGAACTGTGGTATGTATATGTGGTTCCATAATGTAGCACATTTCCAAATTATAAAGGTATTTAATCTATCCACATTCGATCAGATACTACTAGTTAGAGGAGGAGATCTCATAATCTCTGTTTTACAGCAAGAGAGGAAGCAGAGAGGAAATAATGCAGTTCTGGATCACAGCAGAGCAGCTTCATGCTTTGGAAGAGATGGCCTCCTACAGACGCTTACTACCTTGGCTAACAAGAAGGACACTGAGACCATGCTTAAAGTTGGGGTTGTCGGTAAGATTTCTTGTCTTTTTTGACTCCTATGCATTTCTTTGAAAACGTCAACCATCTGTGGTTGTCTCGACTTCAGGTTTTCCCAATGTCGGAAAGAGCAGCATCATCAATACTTTAAAGGAAGTCCGAGTGTGCCATGTTGGTGTACAAAGAGGAATGACCAGGTAAAGCCTAACTATTTTGTGTCCTTGCACATGTGAATTTGAAGCATGATGAACCGTATTGGACTGAACAAAGCATGAAGTCAATCAATCCAACACTGAGCTTCATATCCCAAAATGTGTTGCTGCAGCAGGGCATCGAGCTGCAGCCTCAATAACACTCTTAACCCCGTACAGATGTAAGCAGGAAGTGCATATTACTAAGAAGCTGAAGATGATTGACAGTCCAGGGATTGTGGCGGCCTCCAGTAACCCAGGAGATGTGATGGCCCTCAGGAGCCTGCAGGTGGAGGAGAAGGAGGAGAGTCCACTGGAAGCGGTCAGGACTCTGCTCAAACAGTGCAATCAGCAGCATGTAAGAAACACCACTGTTCATGTCATCCAAACTGCTGATGCGTGGTGTAAGTCTGTCTGTTCACCCAAAAATAACACATTTTGAAGATAATGGTAACCAAAGAGTTGATGTAAAAATCAGCACAGCTATTCGTATCCTCTATGGGTATAGCTTCTGGTCTCATCCACGAACAGATGTTGTGTTTTGCTGCTTTATATTGACGATTGGTGCATTTTATAAAGTTATCTTAATTATGATCACACTGGTTTGTAATGCAAACAGTAAATTTTGCCTTTTACTGCCTGTTATTCTCATTTGTCTAATGAACGTGACGTATCACCCGTAGACTTACGTCCTTGTTGAAGAAAAGTCTGGATGCAGTGTGGAAGTGTATAACACAAACACAAATAACTTTTTAAAGGGTTACTCCACCCCAAAGTGAAAATTCCTCATTAATCATGCCATTCTAAACCTGTGAAAGCTTTCTTCATCTTAAGAACACAATTTAAAGGAACACTCCACTTTTTTTGAAAATAGGATGTGTTTTACCGTTTTTGAATCCATTTAGCCGATCGCGGGGTCTGGTGGTCCCAAAATTAGCATAGCTTAGCATAAATCATTGAATCCGATGAGAACAGCTTGCGTCACACTATAAAATGACTAAAGAGTTGCGATATTTTTACATCTAGGGATGTTGGAAAATGACACTATTTCCAAAAAAAGTGGAGTGTTCCTTTAAGAGAGATTTAGGAAGAAAACTGGAAGGCTTGGGACAAACAATGAACGCTGTCAAGGTCCAGAGAAGTGTGGAAAACACTGTCTGAGCGCTCCATCTGCCAGCAGGGTTTCAGTAATGCTATGAAGCCATGAGGATATTTTTTTGTACAGAAACAATTTGGAATCGTAACGTCACTGGAGCGCCATTTTGTAGAGTATCTGCTGAATGCGAACTTAGTATGCACCTGCAACACAATAACAGTGAAAAACTTTTAGTATTTCAGTTAAACTTTGAGGGGGTTATTTTCTCGTTAGCCTCACAAAAATAATACGGTTTTCTCTCATGTGTCTCTTTCAGATAATGTTACAGTATAATGTCCCAGACTACAGAAACTCCTTGGAGTTCTTGACCACGTTTGCCAAGAAACGAGGCTACCTGCAGAAAGGAGGCATTCCAAGCACAGAGCAGGCAGCCATGACATTCCTCAGCGACTGGACAGGGTCGGTTTCATCATACCTTCAGAAATGTCTGCTCTGCAGTCCTCTGACTTCCTAAGCTTTATGTGATGTTGTTTTAGGCCAAAACTGAGTTATCACAGCAAAGCTCCGGAGCACCAGGCCCTGCCCTCGTACTTCACTGATGCCATCGTGACTGAACTGAGGTCAGGTTTGGATATGCATGAACTGAGGAAGAGCAACACAAATGTTATGAAAGGTACAACTTGGGATGATCCAGTTTATTAAACAAACCCGATCAGTTTTGTTATGTTGTGGAAATTAATAGTGTGTTTCTGTCCTCAGCTGTGCGATTCCCCAACCTGGCGAGCAGTATAAGTTTTAACGCTAGGGGGCTCACAGCTGGTGTGCTGAATGTCAGTGAGCTACCTAAAGAGACCGTAAAAATCACAGAACAAACAGAAGAGGATGAGAAGGAGATGGTTGAGACCATCAACACAGAGGAGGTAACTTCCTATGAGAGACTAGGAAGCATGCAGTAATGATGCTTTCCACTTCTGTGATCAGAGACGATGAGAAATGATGAGTTGTTGTTCACATAAGTCCTTGATGACCTTATAATCCAACTCTGATCTCACTCTGACAGAAACTCCAGTGGATTTGATGTTCACAAACCATATCTAAAATCTCAGAATGCATATTCTTCAGACGAACACAGATTTTGATGGCCATGATTTTAAAGCTCTGCAAATTAAAAATGTAATTACATTTTTGTCACGAAAACCCATCAATCTGCTGAGAAGGCATATAGCAGGGCTGGTGTCCTGCAGAGTTTAGCTCCAGCCCTGATCAACCCCTGGCGTATAAGTTTTATGACGCAGTACTTGCGCTTATATCCAATTTACCAAGCTTCAAAATAATATCTGCTATCCACCAGCATTACCAAGCTAAATAAAGAAATAAAGTCTGACTTTGTTTGAAAGAATAAAGTCACATACACCTAGGATTGCTTGGGGGTGAGACAAATATGCAGTAATGTTTATTTTTGGGTGAACCGTTCCTTTAAACTCTTTCCATGTCCACTAGGGCTGGGAAATATTTTAATTTTAGCTTGTGTGCCTTATTAGTGGCGCATGAAATGCATTAAAGATTTATTATGTTGGGTTAGTTTGCCCAAAAAATTTAATTACTCGCCCTCATGTTGTTCCAGACCCTTAAGACCTTCACTCATCTTTGTAAAGAAACCTGAGATCTCTGACCCTCTGTAGACAGCCCACAGAAACTTAGCACACGTTGTGTAATTCATTTTAATATTATCCCTGCATAAATTTAGCCTCTGAAAGGGAAACTCCTACAAATGCATGTTCGGTAAGGTCTGGCAGAAAATGGCTGTATACGCCTTTTCTGCAATAATTTGTCACATGCAGGCTTTAGTAAAACCTGATTGTACTATTTCAATGCCAAAAGACTGTTTGCCCTGCAGCAAGCTGTCAGTAAGTGTGTGACGTAGAGCTTGGTTTCCATCACAATATTTCAGTGCTCTGGATCTAGCAAGGGCTGATGTTGAGTATTGATTGGCACTAGGGATGCTCATTTTAACGGTATAAAAGGTCATTTTATTTATTTAATTATTTCAGTATTTTTCATAGTCTATATAAAATTGTGTTGAAAAAAAATCACATTTTATTGGCCACATTCACACAGCAGCAGACTACAGTTGTTGAGTACAGGGAGTGACAACCGCGTTCTGTAACGAACTCACCTGGAAATGTTTAGGACTCGCGAGCGCGTTCACGGAACACACGCGAGAGCCGCTCTGCTGCACAAACGC
>JAUCMT010000013.1:2678299-2701661 GCA_032357475.1 Enteromius thamalakanensis | reverse complement strand
GTTAACCGGTTAATAATCGGTTAACGAGCGTCGGTTGTCGGTTATGAGAAATAACCGAAATGAGCATCCCTAATTGGCACACTTTGTTTTTCAGCCTGAGGTTGAAACTCAAGTTTCAGCAGCGGTGACGCAGATCCAAGAATCCACAAAAGGTGTGTTTTGTGATTTACACTTACAAACTTTCTCTTTTTTATGTAACAGTCTTCTGACAATCTCAACTGTTTTATCTTCTGTAGCCAAACCAACTAAAAAAGTGACGTTTGTCCCTATCAACATCGATCTGACTTCAATGCAGCACAACAATGATGATGATGCATATGACTTCAACACAGATTTTGTGTAAAGTTTCACCAGTATGTACAGATTTATATGGACTGAAAGAATCGAATGGAGAAACTGCACTCGGAGTACATAATGTGTGATCTCGATGTATTGATGCATAATAACATGTATTATTTAGTTGACTAAATAAAAGTTTAATACTCTTACATTGCATACAAAACTTATACTGAGCTTTATTCAATACTTTTGTCTGAACATTTTTTTCCTTTATGTACAAATTGGCATATTTTCCCCTGGTTGAGGACGATGCTGAGTAACAGCTGATATGTGAAGACAAAAAATGAGGGGAAAAAACTAAACATACAGAAATGTAAGCCTGAACACAACACAAGATGAAAGTGGTTCCTGTACAGATGTAACAGTATTTGGGATCATACCGCTTGTTAAAAAAATGGATGTAACATACAAAATGAAGATTTTAAAATCTGTACCATAATTGGTTTAGTGTTATTACTTTAGAATAAGACTGTGAACGCTGAGGTAGTGCACTGGTGTCGAATGTCGCCTGTTGGTGGCTGTTCTGTTTCAAGGTTGGTCCCAGTTACTTGCGTACTCTTAGGTTTCATGAAGGCCCCATATATTTTGCATCCTGACATTAAACATCCCCGAACTAAGTCAAATATCTGCATCAGAGTCCATCCATTAAAGCGATTACACCTCCACCCCTCCTCTTTTTATTCTTCCTCTGCGGGTCTCCGGATTGGGTGAAATTTACCTGTGGGATCTGGAATATACCATTTGTCCCAAATGTCAGAAAAAGAGGAGGCCCTTCCCCATGGCTTGTAATGTCCGTTCCAATGGAGTAGTTTGGCAGCCTTCACAAACTGAGGTGAATACCGATTCCCAGCTCCTGTCATCCCTAGACATGGAAAAAGTTGGTTCAGGTTGCTCAGAGATTTACATTTATGAACCACAGCCTTGATCATTTCCTTACCGAGGTGTCGGACGTGCCACATTGGATCAATGTTCGAGTGGTGCTTGTAGAATACAATGAGCATAGGTGGCGTTGTCATGCTGTCTGCTAAAGTCTTGCTGTAAAGGTCCTCCCTAAAACAAAACCATTGACAGTCCTCAGAAGCAACTACAATGTAACAAACTAAATTGGAACAGGCAACAGATTTAACAGTAGCTCTCCTTCTTTCTTTTCTTTTTTTAAACGGAATGCTTTGGTTTCCAGTAACATACAGCAGAACACAAACTGACTTGGCATTGCGCTCCATCCAGAACTCCAGCTGGCTGGTGATATTCTGCTGCTTCCACTCCGTTAAATTGGCCACAAAGACTCCAGGATTAAACGAGCAAGTGTTCGCTCTCATTCCAAGCTTCTTGATCACCTCTTTTTTGAAGTCCAGAAAGCCTATATAGCTGTTCTACATCATGTAAAAGAAATATGTAAACACATAAAATAGGTTTGTAATGCATTTTCTGGAAACTCTAATGGGGCTGTGAGCAGTACGACCAAATTCGAAAATAATTAAATTGGTCAAAACTGGTTTATATGTTTAAAAAACACGGGTGCATTTGAATAATAAAAGAGTCCTGAAAAACATCCTTTTCTGTATTTTTTTAAATATCCTGCATTCATCTTCCACCAGCCCTAATATTCTCATGAAGTTCTATGCACAATTCTGAAACACCGTCAGATGAAATCAGCCCAGTAGGATCACACCTGATTTCCAGCTCCCCTGACCATGCCTTTGGAGGATGCAGAGTCACAGTCCTCTGAGAAAGCTGCCGCATGTCCCAACTTAATACTGGTGTCGAAAAGCTCCCGAATGTCCCCTGAACCAGAAAAGACAGATTTTTAAACATTGCTACTCCTACACACTGTATTTTAAATGGATACTGCAGAGTATCACAGCAATACTACCTCTGTAGCATACAGTATGCAAACTTCCACAGTAAGCACATTTTCTATATGCATTAAACAGATGGCCTGCTACATGTAACAATACAATGAATTATTAACGATCATTTTATTTACCAATCTAATTAGACACTCTGAATTAAAAATGCAATAAGGTCATTTGATAAAACGTGTGTGTATACACACAGACACACACACATATATATGCACACACACTAAATATCTACTCTTGATAATTATACCGTTTAAAATAATACACCACATATAGCTTTTCAGTTTTAAAAAGGCCTGGTTTCACAAACGGGGCTTAGCTTAAGCCAGGACTAAGCATTGGTTAAATTATGATATTTAAGCAACTTATAATGGCACATAAGAAAGTATTACAGGTGTGCATCTTAACACAGAACAAGACACAGACATGTTTTAAGATATGTCAGAGCAAGATATTTTTATCTGAGACATGAGCTCAAACATGCAGTTTAGTCTGGGACTAGCTTAAACCTTGTCTGTGAAACTTAGGGATAGTATTTTTAAACCTTAATCTTCCAAGGGAGGCGCAAATCGACATAAATCCAGAAAAGGGATGCTTTCAATTAATTATAAAAAAAAAAATTCTTACTTCTAGATATTTTTTTTCTTTTTGTTCTTATTTTAGTTTTTTTTTACTTCTTAGAATCTATACATTTATTATAATCCAGCCCCACTCTTCTGGAAATCTTAATCATACATCTAATTATATTAGAAACATTTTAATTATACATCATTTTTTTAAAAAGTGGTCTTCGAAGCCATAAACTAATCATTCTGTGAACTGAATGTCTAACATGACTCTGTGTCCTGTGTTGAAACTAAGTGAAAAGTCTCGTTCTGCTTTGCAAATAAGAGCGCATTTTATAAGTTAGGAAAACTTTCATGTTGGCAAGCATTCGTCTTCAAACTGAATAAAAAAAGAAACAAGGTTTTGAACATATGTGGGCTTGGATTCTCTTCTTTTCCTCAGAAGCACAACATTATTTTGAAATCTTTTAATCTATGAGCAATCCTAATTCCTGTTAATTGAGCTTTGATAGAACCCTTTAATATTGTAATATATGGGGGCCTAGAAGACAAAAAGGTTGAACCACTGTGAAAAAAATAAAAACAAATACTGAGGCAAGGAAACATGGTTTTGTTCATTCAGACTATTTAATTGGACATAAAATGGTTATGCATCCATATAAATTAGGTTTTTGGTTTTCATAAGAAAACAAACTATAAAACTTTGTACTTCACCTTGTACAATGATGTCATCATCCAGGTAAATAACTTTCTCTGTATCCGGCAAGAACACCGGCAAGAAGAATCTGGCAAAGTTCAACTGGAAAAATAAGAAGCATCCATAGTTATGATACATAATCTTCCCAACACCAAGCACTGCTTACCAATTAAAGAGCTTGCAATTGATTACCGGCTTCACTGCCTCCACCTTCAGAGCATCATTAGAAATCTTTCCTGTGAGGATCTTCGGATCAAATATAATAATTTTGTGTTTAATGGCAGTCTTACTCAACCATGTTCTGGAATGAGAAATATCATGTTACATGTAATGAGATTTTAGTTAACAGTAATGTTTAATAAACCTCTGTAATGCAATACAAGGTCTACCTAAGATGGACCACCGACTCGTTTAGTGTCACTACATTGAATACTACATTGGCTTTGCTGTTGCGGTAGATGCTGTTCATGGCAGTGACAGCAGCTCCCAGTCTCTCCTCTGGAGCAGTGATGACCACTGAAATCTCATCTCCTGTCCTGATGAGCTTACGATCCGACAGGAAGTCAGTCTCGAAGGGCAGGACCATCCCAGGCGCTGTGTCTGCCAAAGGAAAATCAGTGAGACGTGACTTTCATGGTGCTGAAACACTTCTGAAATTTAACATGAGCATATCCATACCTGAATTCTCTTGCTTGAGGAAATCATTGAGGTTCAGCAGATTCCGATGCAATATAATTAAAAAGGCGATGACAACCAGCACAAGAATAACCACATTCACTACAACAAAAAAAAAGATGATATTATATAGAAGACGTTAAATATTTAAACTGATCATTACAATTCTGTCATTTACTCACCCTCCATTTGTTTCAAACCTGTATGATATTTAACAGTTCACGGTAGCTGTTGACTTCCATGGTATGACAGAAAATATAATATTTATAAAAAAAATAAAAATAAAGATAATATGGCTGGTTTGGTTAACAACTTCATCCACTCTAAAATCTCTTTGTGCTCCGCAAAAGAATGAAACTTAGGTTTAGAACAAATGAAGGGTATGACCAATTATTAATTTTATATTGTGTGTGTGTTTAACTCGTCATAAATGTATATTTACCTCTGCGTACAGTCATGGCACTCTATCAACAGCACTTGAGCTTAGATTCTACATTAAAACAAACAGAAACATTAGTAAAACAGCACAGAAAACACCATAAATGCATGTGTGCATATATAACGGAAACCTTCTGTGACTGAAATCACAAAAGGAAACATTCCTGCATGCAAGCAAAAAGCACTTCGGCGAAGAAGCAACTGTTAACAACACACAAGTATAAAAACTGCCGGTGTAACGTTACAAACATTTTTCGTTACAATGTCTGGACTCTCCTCGGCTCTACATCCAAAACGCCAACTCAACATCAACAAGTCCAGTTAGCCTTCCTTCAGTCCTGCAGAGAACACGCCACGGCCGACAAGACCTTTCACTGATACCTATGTTATATTGATGGCTCACAACAGCAGCGAGTGAATCTTTTTATATCCAGTAAACTTTCATGCACTGACTCGTCTGTTTTCCCCGATGCAAAGACTGACAGCAGCAAGAGCCAGTAGAATTCGAGTGTGATCTTCGAAGGAGCATTTCATTGGTTGTCCTACCAAACGAACCGCCCTTCACAGAACGAGTCGCTTGTTCGGTTAGCTTCATTGAGTGTTTTCTTTCTCAGAGTTATGATTTTATCAAATGTGAATTTTGCAAACAAATGCTTGGTCAGCGCAAAAACCTTTACCACAGAGTCAAGAAAACGAAAATAAAACATGATAACATGGTTTCGTTTATGAATTAAAAAACAAAGAGCGAATGATTCATTGACTCGTAACTCAAAAAGCTCGTTGGTCCTACTCTTTTATGCACTAGCGTAACGATGTAACCCGCAGAAAGGGTCACAAATTAAAACGAACCACAGATAAAAATAAGAGTTGAGTGATGCAAAAGATTCACATGTCTTATATGAATCAAAAACTTTGAGTCTGTCCTGAATCACTCCCTCTTAAGTGAGTGGTTCCCTGTGAGTTACAGATCTGATCGTTTCAACGGCTGGTGACGTCATTGAACATGCCCATGTCCATAAATGGTCTGAAGTGTGCGTCTAGATTACTGCCTGGTTAAAAGAGTACATTTACTTTAATTTATAAGTGCACAGAGGCTGCTTTGAGTGCTTATTATCGTATTACTTGAGCCATAGTTGCACGGAGAAATTTAAAATTCATTCAAAAGACGTATTTTCCGCTGTGCTGTGGAGTATGGACACATTTTAGCCCAGCGGATGTTTTTGAAAGGGGTCCTGCGGATCTCTACGTACCCACTTTCAAACAGGAAACCATCACTCTCTTCTCAATAATATTATCCAGCAGCTTTATTTTGACATTTCAAAATGCTTTCAGCGTTTAAATCCATTCCGACACATATGGTAAGCCTACGTTTGCGTTAAATTATTATTCATCTGCATGTATGTGTTTATAATGCGAGTTCAATGGTGTTTAGAGCTTCCTCATACTGACAGATGTTAGCAGCTAACGCGTTAGCGACGGACCTATAACGGTTACACACACATATAGAAGTAATATTTTTCTACACAGTAAACACTAAATAGTTATGTTGATATCAAAACTAAATTGTTTAAATCAAGTGTGCACTCGGAGCTTAGCGATTATGTAAAAATATTTGCAATATTAACTGGTACATTTATGATCTATAACACATATTGGCTGTTGAGGCAGTTTTTAATTCAATTTTATGCGGTTGAGATGTGACCTGGTATTTTACATTTTAATATCTGGAATGTTGTTAGCAAGTTATGCATTTATATGACTTGTAAAATGTAAAATGACCTATATATAAAAGTGTGTATGCATTTATTTATCTTTATTCTAACAATACCTGCAAAAACAGAATTAGAATATGTTATTCATCTTTGATCAAGGTATATATTTTAGCACACCACCTTAGGCAACGTGAACAATCATATTTCTAATGACTGTTGCAGGACTATAAAGGACAGAAACTAGCAGAGCAAATTTTCCAAGGAATCATTTTGGTGTCTGCGGTAAGTAACACTGACAGCACTTACTCCCACAGCAATCACAACATTTATCTCATTTCTGCTCGGCCTCATGTTTGCTTTTCCTGCAGGTGATCGGCTTCATATACGGCTTTTCTATTCAGCAGTTTGGGTGGACGGTTTACATAATGCTGGCTGGATTCACAATATCATGTTTGGTATGTCATAATATTACAGTTTAAATGTGAAGTTAAAAGTGCGAGGAAAAAAATAGAAGTGTAATTCTGTCTGTGTCCTGTTCTTCAGCTCACCCTGCCTCCCTGGCCAATGTACAGAAAAAACCCTTTAACCTGGCAGCCGGCTTTACCCGAGATATCTGGAGAAAATCGTGACAAGCCTCAAGAGAGTCAGAAGAAGAAGAAGCACAAGTGATGCATGGCAGTATCTTACCCTATAAATATACAATAGAAACAAACCTATGAAAACCTACTCATTTTTGTCACTGTTTGAACATTCATTAAATAATAAAGAACTGCTTTTGGTACTTTTGTGTGGCCTTTTTTGTTAGAAAAAGACAGAAAGGAGTTCCTAAAAATGTAATTTATTATAAATCATTCCTTATTGGTTGACATTATTTGTAATATAAATATACAGTTCAGAAAATAGAAAAACCAAACTATTTTTAACATCTCTTTTGTGATTCAAGATTGCCATCTACAAAGCATAGGTTCATATTTCCAAAAGAAAGATACAAATAATGCTTTTGTGAAGTTTAAAGGTGCATAATAACAGCATTTTTCTGCATATCTAGTGTTCACTATCACTACACATTTACAAAAACATAGAAAAAGTAACAGTGATTGTTTATAAGAGGCCTTAGTGTTTAAGAGCACAACTCAGTCTTCTGCCCACCAGTGTTTGACAAGGGATCCCTCGTGTGCATCTGGCTCAGTCCTTGAATGCCACGTCCTCAAAAAACTTCAGTTGTTGGACTTTCATTGCGTACTGCCTGTATTTGTCTTCCCCCATTAGCTCTTGCAGTAGGTGCTGAATATAAAAACAACAGGAATAGGTTATTGAATTTAATTATTTAATTTCTTTGTATTTTTATTATTTTTTTTACATATAAATACATCTCATTTAAATGTAATATGTGCACAAACATATCGAATCATGATTTTTACATCTTTTAGTGAAAGAGACCCATTATTGAAAAGTTTTAATCAACAACCTATTAGTTCAGATTTTGTAATGTAGAGTTAAGTTAACTTGCCTCTCTTTTCTCGTCATCCTCTCCCTGCATGATGTCCAGGACTCGGTCCAAAAGCTTCACCCCAAGCCCTTTAACCACATCTGTACGCAAGTGCTCGATAACTCTCCTGACCTTTGCTGGACCTGTGCTATCATCTAAAAACACAAATCAGCAATAAACTCACATACATTCTGCACTAAAATTTGCAGACACCACTGAATATAAAAATGTTCAAATATAATAAATCATTTGCGCCTCAGAGAGAGCAGACATAATACGATAAATGCGGTCATTGCTTTCGGAGGTGGATGCCTGCAGTTTGGTCACTTTAAGACAAGTAGTACTTTGACGACAGACTATGCTCAGGCATTTCAGAATGACCAAAACAATACGTAGATGCTGAAGAAGATCTGTCCGCTGGTTAGTCAAGTTATTCTGACTCACATGATGGAGTTTACTTGGCAGATGTGTTTTCACCGTTGTTTAACTGCATTTTATTTTTATCAGGTAAAAAGTTTATCCTACTCAAAAGCATTTTTCTCTATTTATTCCCATTCAGTGTTTTTAAAGGGATATTCCGAAGTGTCAATAAAACATAGCTAATATGAGTTATTACCTAAAGGGAAGCCACTCATTTGATAATCTCCCTGTCCCTCTCTGGACTTCCCATGAAGCATTAGGGTGTCTCTGTACTTCCTGTTAAGTTTGAACTCAGTAAGTGGAGTGGAGTGGCTTCTTGACCCATCTGGCTCAAATGATACATCTCTTCCATCCATGTGTAATGTTTGCGTCATCATTTGGACCAAGTCTTGCATCTCATTGGTATCAAACTTACTGTAAAAGAAAGCAATTTCAGGAACAATGCAAAGAACAAAGACGGATTTCTAAAAAACTGAATAATGGCATTACGGTAAATAGAATTACAAGACAGGGGCATAATCTGAATATGACTGACTTCTAGCTCACTGCAGAATTTTACATGCATAAATGCATCCGGTTATGTCTCAGAGCACAAATTACCGCTCTCTGTAATCACTCTCTGAGCGTTCAGTGGAGCTGGTGGAGGAACTGCAATCATCTTCGTCAGACTGTCTCCTCTCCTGATACACAACGAGAACCAAAATAGTTCAGGTGCGATCTCTTTTGAGCAAGTAGTATGTTAGATAGCACAGCGCGTCCCGAGTCAGCGAGGAAAATTAGACATACCTTTCTTGTTTCCAATGCTGTGTTGGAAGGTCTTGGGCAGTCTAGATGGTCTGCCTGCTTACTGTCTAATAAGAGGGCATCGCAAGCCACCCCTTTGACAGCGGACACAGCTTCAAAGAAACGACACCAAGCAATCATATTCAAAGAAACTGTACAAAATCTCCTTTCATCTGAATTGATGTATGCAGCACCTGTGGGCTTTGATCATAGTGGGCAGCTCTCTTATGCATTCTAATGGACACATGCACAAACGGCTCGCTTTGATCCCCCAATATAGTTCTTAAGGGTGTTATCGCTCTTGAGTCTGCTTTAACAGAATGAAAGTCAGAGCCCTTAAAAATGGACTAAAAAGTGGACAGTTTAAAATGTAGCCTTCATATTGACTGCGTTTTTATGCCAAAGAATAGTGCAATATTAGAACATGGTCATACTGTGCATATATATATATATATATATTAGGGCTGTCAAAAATAACACATTAACTGTGTTTATTTTAGTCATTAATTACGTCAATTTGTTTAACGTATTTCAGGCGTGCGCAGTGTGCACACTATTTGTCAGGAAAGTGGGGCAACACTTACCTCGGAGTAACTGCACTTTGCATCAGTGACACGTGGGTACTGACATGGTTGCCGCAATTCGTCTTACACGCTATGAACACATGAACTGTGTCGCTCACATGCTGCAGAGAAGTGTCAAAGTGAGTCTTGTTGACAGCGGCTTTGTGGATGCTTTGGTCAAGGCAGGAGTAGAGCAGAAGCAGCAGGGGTCAAGGCAGCGCGATAGTTTCGGCACTGAGTCTATTTTATACACTGAGTGTGTTGTTCTTGAACTAAATTCAGGTGTAGTTGCAAATAGGGATTAATTTGATTAAAATTGTGATCATTTGACAGCCCTAATACATATATTATTTTTTTATTTTTTTTAGTTTCAGCTTTGTTTAAAGGTTCTGTTTTGGTTTTAATATTAAAGTGCTTCATCATAAACCTAAGACCTTTCTACATACCATTTAGTTGTAGTTTTTTCATCTTATATTCATATTTTATTTAATTCCAGCTTTATTACAAACAATGTTTTAATATTTGTTGTTATGGCCATGTAATGCTCATTGCTCTTGACCTTAGAAGTGTGTTCAGATTTTGCTTTGGTTCCTTTCCAGTCATACTTCATATTTGAAAACAATTTATTGGCATTCAGAGAAATTCACAAACCTTGTTGTCTGGAGTTCTCCTGTAATTGCTTCAGTCTTCTTCTTTCCCTGGCTGACAGTGGGCGACTCTGTAAGTAAAGTGAGTTCTGTTAACAGCAGCATCAGATTAATGCATGCATGTATCTGACACGGGGATATGCTGTATGCAGCTGTATAATATGGTACACACACAGTCTGTAATGTTTTACCTGCTGATCTGAACTGTTCTTGGTAGAGGATGAGAGACTGGAAGGTGTGTTTTTCTCCGAGTGGCCTTTCTGTTCACTGTTTAGTGGTAGGACATCTTCTGGAAGAGGCGGCAGAGGTCTGGGAATAGCTTTAACCTAAACATACAAACGTTTTACTGAAAGTAAGAGACAACTGTAATTATATAAATGAACTGAATTAATTTTGGTTCATGCTAAGTATTTACTAAAAACCTATTATTTAATAGTTATCACAGACTTCTAAAACACAAGAAGAAAATTATTAATAGTAGTTTATTTCATGGCACTGTATTTTGAGTATTGATTCTGGGAAAGAAGTTGTCTTAATGCTGTTACATTATCTAAGCACAGCCTTCAAAACAATAGACTGTGTACCATTAGTAGAGCGACCTGGACTGTACGAATAAACAGTTTTGCCCTTCAGTGATTTTTTCTTATTTGTAGGACATGTGCTGTAAACATTGGAAATTTTGTTTCTGAGCTTCCAAGTATTTCTTGGGGTGTTCCACAGGGATCAATTCTCAGTCCAATTTGGTTTTCATTATACATGTTGCCTTTGGGGTTGTATTTTAGGCGATTTACACATTAAATATTCTATATATACTAAATACATAATTTGTATTATTGTAAAATTTCTGATTCATATATGTGCTTTGACAAAAAAGATAGTTACCTATCTTTAGAATGTTTAGAATGCTGCTGCAAGACTGTTAAAGGGGTCATATGATGTTGCTAAATATATATATATATAGTTGTATATTTGATGAAATGCAATTTAATTATTCTTTTTAAGACAATAATATTAAGGTTAAGTTTAAAACATTATTTTCCTCATACAGTAAATTTTTGTTTCTCCTCTAAGCCCCGCCTCCTGAAACAGGTTTATTTGTACAAAGCTCAACATTCTAAAAAAGCGAGGTTGTTGCTTGGAGACATACTTATCATGACTTAGTACGGTCTTATTACGTGTCATAACTTTGATAAAGAATATATGCACTAACAGTTTGTAAAATTCCAAAGAGAAAGGGAAACATGAAATCTCCTAATAGCAGAAAATGGGATCTTATAATACCCGTGTTGATTTCTCTTCATTGGTTGTCTGTTAATGATCCAATACAAGATGTTAATGTTGGTTTACAAAGCATTGCACAATTAGGCTCCTGAATAAAGGACATGTGCTCTCTTTAGCAATCTCAACGTCATCCGTGCTGTTTTTAGAACGTGCTCTTAAGTTTTCCATGGACTTGTTTAAGGCATGGTGGAGACTGCAGCTTCTCGGTTGTGGCTCCCAAACTCTGGAATCTCTTGCCACTATTTACACAGGCTTCGTCAACGATGGACATTTTTAAAAGGAACTCAAAGACTTTTTAATGTGAGTGATTTTGTTGTATGATTTATATTAGTGCCGTGTTGTGTTGGCCTGCAAGTTGCATGTTATTTTTCAAAGTTTTAATTATTCCACAATTATTGTGTTTTTAAAAGTGCTTTATAAATAGATGTTGAATTGATGAATGTCCAGCCTACTCACTTGATGGCTGTTCTGGTCATCAAGGGACTTGTCTTTCTTCTTCTGCCTGCGCTGACGTGACAAGGAAGGTCCGGAGGAAGAGGACGAGGGCTGAAGAACTGGTCTGCTTTGATCTGAAAGAGCTGAAGTGGACTGCTCCTAAAATGTTAATAACAAATAATGTCTAAATTGGTTGAAGTTTTATTTAAAGGATCATAGAAATATTTATAATATAAATAATATAAAAATATTTGTTAATATACAGCACCATAACTTTAATAAATAAATACATAATTTAATATTTATAATAAATAAACAAACTAGTTATTTATACAAAACAAAAAATACCAGTGGTTTACCATTAATATTACAGGAAGTGGTTTGAGTAGTTTCTCCGTGGAGTCTAGACTTCCCTGGAATATGAAGGACAAAAAATACATTGTCTTCGGATTGAACAAAATCACAATAAATCAAAATATAGAGACATTAAAGGTTGTTGAACCAAACCCATATAAGCTTCTTTCTTAGTTGGAAGGAAAAAGGCCATATTTCAATGATTTTTTGTTTTAATAATAATAATAATATTAATACTATATTTCGATGCCCATCAATGTTAGAAAGACAGATTAGATTAATAATTAATAATTAGTCAGACATATCAAAGCTTTCCATACCTCACTCTCCTCAGTTGAACTTCCTGTAGGAACATCCTTTAGGACACAAGCGTTGCTAACATCATCATCAACAGTCTTTCTGTGGCTCTCAGACTTTGTTTCAGTATTGTGATGTTGTCCCATAGGCTCGTATGGGATGTCCTCCATCCCTGCCTCCTCCAGAAGCTTCATCGTGTCGTCTTTAAGGTCCATACTTGCATCAAGAGCCTTATTCTTGCTTAGCATCCTGGCTGGATCTGCAGCCTTGGGTGTAGTTGAGTTTTGAGATATCCGTCCATTCGCTGATATCTTATCCTCTGCTCTCCTGACACCTAATGCTTGTTTCAGAGGGTGTGTCTGAGAAGGACCAGGATCTTCTTTCTCTCTCCTCTTGCTCACAGATGGCGGCTTGTGGTTCTGATGGCTGCTGGGTGGTTTGGCTTTCCTCTGCTTTGGTTCCTGGGATTGGATTTCAATCTCTATATTGCTAATGGTTGCTGTAGATGGACATGTTGAGTTAAGAATATCCCGACTTGGAGATTTAGGGGGCACTTTTTCCACTCCACCATTACAGGGTTTTTGTCGGTTCAAGTGGTTTCCTTCAACCTATGACATGTGGAAAAACATATACATATATACTAAGATAATATGCCTCACACAGAAGAACAGCAGACTTCTAGGTTTCCATTTCATCATACCTTTATTCCTGTGGCCTTTGATTTAGAGTTAAGACATTGTTGCTCATGATTTGGTTTGGTTGATGCATCAAATCCGGCACTGTTGGGTTTGCTGTTCGCTGCATTTTTCCGTGATTTGGCGGTTTTTCTGTTACAGGACAGATGATTGTAAGTCATTTAATTATTTTTTTTAACATTAAAGACATGAAAGAGTGCACATACTCTTTTGTGGCCTCCAGGAACATGGAGATCTGCTGTTTGATGTATGGCTGTCGCAGGATGTGTTTGACGTCTGGCCTGTCCTCTGGTTTCTTACACAGCATTCTCTTGATCAGTTCTCCCAATTGAGGGTCGTACTTGCTTGGCATTTGGGGCAACTGAACATTAAAAATGAATTGAAAATGTTGGAAGAATGTTGTGAATGAACAAATACCTACAGTTCTTTGAAACAGCGGACTATATTGACCTACCTTCCCTTCTACGATACGATACACGAGAGAGTTCATGTCTTTTGCGTTGAAAGCGTGTTTTAGAGTTGACATTTCATACACGCAACATCCCAGAGCCCACACGTCTGACTGAAACACAAACAAACACAAATAATTAATCTAAAAACACTAAATATCTGGTGAAAAAAAAAGTGTCAACCTTTGACATTTTCCTTTTTTTCAATTTTTTTTTTAATTTCAGGTAAATCATTTATTATTAATTTATTAAGGAAGCATTCAAAAACTTGTACATAAGTATGAAGTTGGTCATGTTTTTTTTTATGATATTAGCAAATGTAATAAAATAAAATAAATAAAACAGTAACAGTTACAGTAAAAACTGTAATGTTATGAAATATTAATATAATTTACAGTCACTATATTTTAAAACAATGTATTCATGTGATTTTAAAGCTGCATGCTTCAGTGTCACATTGTCCTCCAGAAATCATGCTAACATTTGCTACTCAAGAATTCTAATTATTATCAGTGGTGCTGCTTAATATTTTGTGTTGACACATGATTTATGTTGTGTTATACATGATTTATTTAGGATTTTGTGATGAAAAGTCTGTTCAAAAGTTTAACATTGTTACAAAGAACTTGTTACAAAACATTTGTAATTTAAATAAATTTTCATTGCAATATTGGAAATTAGTATAGAACATATGTTTAATTTTCATATAAAAAACAACACAATAAAAAAAATACTAAAATATAACTTTTAATTTAAAAGAAAAACTAACTCTAACACCTGTAACTCCAGCACTCTGTTCTAATTCCATTCCTTAAAACGTGTCCCTTTCACACTTTACTCCACTCTTTTACTGCTTGTTTTCTTAAAGAAGAACACAGGATTTTCTAATGTTTCTATAATCTATCTATTTGTTTTCTTTTTATTTATTATAAAATTAACAAAAGCAAACACTATATACATATACATATATATATATATATATATATACATATATTATTTATTACATAATTATAATTAATAAATAATTATATTCTTACTATTATTATTATACTATTGAAATAACTTATCATTTGTATTTATAATTAAAAAAAAAAAAAAAGTATGCATAATGTGTTAAACTAACTGAGACTTGTAATAGCATTTCCATATCTCCGAGCTCTTTTGTTGATTTTGATTGCTTTTAATGTCTTAATTTGTCCTTTGTATAAAAGCATCTGCAAAATGAATTTTGGGGTGCAAAAGATAGCTGCAATATGCTCTTAACAAGTTGTGTGACATATCTAAAGTATTAAAAGTGATTTAGCCAAAACTGACAGACAATGACGCATACAAAGATCGTTGTAAGTCCATGCAGTACCTTGTAGTTGTAAGGTTTGTTGGAGAACAGTTCTGGACTCATGTAGTACGGTGTGCCGATCAGAGTGCTGGCCATGTCGTTCTGACTCTCCAGGACCCTCGCAATGCCCAGATCACCCACTTTGATTATATTGGTCTTGGTCAAGAAGATATTCTGTGTTTTCAGATCTCGATGCAGGATGTGCTTCTCGTGTAAATACTAGGGATCAACAAAAAATGCAAAAAACTTTGTTATTCAGCTAAAAACTCAGAAAGGACAGGAGGAGGGCCTTGGATTTACCTGGAGGGCCATGGCTATTTGAACAAACCACTCCACCACTTGTCTCTCAGGAAGCAGTTCTCCCTTCTGCTGTTTGAGTCGGTGGTACAGATCTCCTCCTTCACAGAATCCCATCACGATGTAAAGCTGACAGTCCTCGCCTTCCCAAGATTCCCGGTATGTGACGATGTTGGGATGTTTGAGCTGTGAGAGGAGCTGCGCTTCTTGCTCCGCGGCTCGCCGTTCACGTCTGGAGGATGTTCTCAGGTTCAGCTTCTTGATCACGTACTGCCCAAACCACACAAAATGAATGGTGCTATAACTTTGCAAATGTCTCTAATGATCATATCAGCAATCATATGCACCGAATCTTATATGCATCATTTTCATTTTTGTTCAATGTTCAACTCAAAAAAGATAAAATCACTGCACTCTACAGACTCAAGTTACATAGATCCAGAAAAACTGAAGTGTTTTAAGATGAATCAGAACCTTTTCTCTTATTTATTTATTTGTGTTTTTCATTATGCAGCACAGCACATACTAAACAGATGTTTCAATATCTGTACATATAATAACTGTACATATTTGTATAAAAGAAAGTGTTTTAGATGTTGGGAAAATATTCTTTAAATATTTTCCATGTCAGCTGTGAGTCGATTAACTGCAAATCCAAAAATAAATCACATCTAAAAAAAAAAAGAAAGAAAGAAAAACTTTTTGTTTACATAATATATGTATGTGTGCTATGTCTAATAATTATACATTAATAAATACACACATGTGCATGCATATACTTCAGAGCCATAACCAAAATATGTTACATTTTAATATAAAATATATTGATGTATAATAAAAATTGTGATTATAAATATATAGACATGTGAATACTTTCAAAATATATACTGTATGTGTGTGTATTTACATGCACATAGTAAATATATACATTATGCAAACAAAAACTTTAATTATTATTATTCGTTTGACAGCTGAAATCTCAATAAGAGGTCAGAAATAAAACAATGTATGAAAATTGGATTTTAATTACAGTTTTTGAGAAATAAAAGTTTTTCAGCTTTTATAGATATCGATCAAACAAGTCAGCAATATCAATAAAATTAAAACATACTCTATTTGTCAAACAATCATTCTGAAGTGAAGCGTCCTACAAACTCATAATTTTCCTCTTACATCATTAGTTACTATAAATGTGTTATGTATAAGGAATATTAAACGCAAGTAATAAACATACAGGGTTTTCTTTAAATATGCAAATACACATTTTGATTAAAGAGGCTATCTCTCAGCTGTAGTATCAACAACAAAGTCTGTTATTAACCAACGTCAATGCTTAAAATAAGGCATTAGCTCAGTTTGGCAATTAGTTAAATATATAAAGCAGCCTGTTACTGATTAGCAGGAATGCACAGGTCTGTGCACAAACTCAGTTACCTGTTTACGGTCTGATTTGTGTCTGACCAGATTCACCTCCCCATAGCTCCCCTTCCCCACAACTCTGACGAACAAGTAACTGTCCATGATCCTCCGTCCAGAGACGCTCTCCGTGTCACATAGCGAGCGATGTCAAACCCTTCCGCAGAGGTTCAAATACAAGCAAGCGCGCTGTTCTCAATGCACCGACGGTGATTTGTCTTTTTCAAACTTGTTTGGGGTGACACGGAGCACAGGAAACACCGAACACAGCTTCGGCGTCACCAGGCAACTGACCGCATTAACGCTGCACGCTCCGGAGTGCTATATGTGCAGTTTGAGAACAGCGCCCCCTATAGGCGCAGCGACACACGACAAATGAGAAACCATGACTGGTTTGTCTCAGAGAGATATGTTGACTGCTGTTTTATGCCGTAAATATCTACAAAGATTTTTTTTTAACCAGTCTTTAGTGTATAAAGTCGTAAAAAGAAAACAGTGTGGTAATAACCAGCAGGCTATAGCCCAAGTCAAAACATATTTTCACCAGTAGGTGGCGTAATGTTTTTATTCACGTATTAACTACTGTCTGAGGCACAGACAAAGACTAATAAAACCATCAGCCGGAGTTAAAAAGCAACGAAGTGTTTAAATCTTATGATTTTTTTTTTAAAACCAGTGCTGCGTATAAAGTAAACACAAAGTTTAAAAAATTGATCACAGAGGTCACAAAACACATTGGATTTCGATATTTCACTTTAGCTTATACATACGAGATTACACATGCATATTTTTGTATTTCATAGCCTATTCTAGTAACCTATTCTTATGCTGTTTTAAATGTGTAATAAATACACAAAAGAAAGAAAGAAAGAAAGAAAGAAAGACTTTTTTTTTTCATTGAGCATTAATAGATTTATGAAAGATCACGTGACAGTGAAGACAGGAGTAATAGTGCTGAAAATTTAGCGTCACACATGAATGAATTACATTTAAAAAAAATTTAAAACAGCTATTTTAAATTGTAAGAACATTTCACGATATCACTGCCTGTTATACGAGGGA
The DNA here is from genome assembly GCA_032357475.1 of Enteromius thamalakanensis. Lineage (NCBI taxonomy): Eukaryota > Metazoa > Chordata > Actinopteri > Cypriniformes > Cyprinidae > Enteromius > Enteromius thamalakanensis. The sequence continues at coordinate 2,683,848 of JAUCMT010000013.1, read as the reverse complement.
GAGAGGTTTTCTTAAGCAAATTTCCCCATCAGCACATCCTGAGCTCTGAGGGATAAGGATATCAGATAACGCCAGCTATTAGATCAAATTCTAGGAACGCCGATTAGGAGACATAACCCCGCCCCCATTACCTGAGAGCCTGCGATCTCTTTGATCTGATTGGCGCAGAGCAGCAGAGGCGCTGTGACGTCAGGGCGGGCTGAGACTGGGTCAGCCGGAGGAAGCGGCAGTCAGATCTCCGCGAGACCAGCGCGAGCGCACCGCGTTCAGATTACAGCAAGAGACGCGCCTCTGCACCTCTGCGATACACAGGTACCGACATCCACTGCGTTTTAATGCCGTAACGAACACGAAACGCTGAGGACAGGCTTGCATGATCGATAACTGCTGCTGTCTTCCGCAGCCGTTTAAAGGTTTTAGTAGCATGTAGTTTTGGTTTTATATATTGAGATATCATATAATGTATGCATGTTCATAATGCTGCAGGAAACGTGCATTATTAATAGCCATGCACTTGCAAATGCAGACTAATCCCACAGATGAAGAGTTTACAGCCGGTCTAGTTTGTATTAGCTCTACTCCACATGACTTTATACGATGGGTTAGTTATCTCTCTCAATCGGAGGATGTGGTCAACCACTCCTATAGCCTGTGTCTTTGAATGCACTGAAACTTTGACAGCTGATGGTTTAATGGCATATATTGGATAAAGATAAGAAACTATATATATTTATATACTGTATTTTTAGTTTGTTTTGTTTTTTACGTTGTCATTATTATAAATGCGTTTATCAGTCAGTATTTGTTAGTTCCATTAAAGCTGGTCTGATGTCAATCCGTGTCATTCAACATTGACATCTTTACTGTAATGTGGTTCAAAACCTTTATTATGACTTTGTCAGGCTGTTTCCTCAAATGTGGCATAGTTAAACACCATCAAACTTGAAAGAAAAACCACACAATTGGTTAGCTAAGCGATTTACTTTATTTGACATGAAAACAAAAATAGTGCCGTCAAACAATTAAGACATTTTTTTTGTTTATTTTTTTATATAATATATGTTTTGTGTACTGTGTATGTTTATTATGTATATATAAATACACACATGTATATATTTAAGGAAAAACATATTTTATGTAATATAATTAATATACATGTAAATATTTATCGGTGTGCATTTATATATGCATTTTATATATGGTTAATAAATATACACAGTCCACACATATAATACATAAAAACGTTTATTTTGGATGCGATTAATTATGATTAATTGTTTGACAGCACACACACAAAAGTCTAAAAGCAGGAAAACATGGCCTGTGTAGTAAAGCTCATGAAATCAGCAGATACATCTAAATCTTGATGTACATTTTTGTGTGGCTCACTGCGTCCAAACACTTCAAACTATATCATAATGCACAACTGCTTAAAAAAAATTATAAAAAATAAACACCTTAACCGTAGGAAACAAAGAAACTGAAAAGAAAAACAAATACAGCCTACTTTGAAATGCCTGACTTTTACATTTATTTGAATATCATACATTACTTTTCACATATCTAATACAAATGAACTTTTTTATGCCAGTATGACCTCCGATGCAGAATAATACATAGAAATGGTCAATACCTAAGGATTTTAACAATAAATAAATCTATTTTACAACCCATTCAAAATATATGAAACCATACTTAGCATACTTGACCATAAAAGGACAAAGCTTGCTTCTAATAGGCTGAAAAGTCTTGGTGTTTTAATTTAAACAGTGCTATCTTATCTGAACATAGCATCTATGAACCAGTCAGTCAAGTAGTTTCATGTATCTGCTCTTTCCCTTTCAGCCCATTAGCATTTCTTTTCTCCATTTTGGTGATATTTTCTCCTCTGTGCCACAGACAGTGTTGGCATTATTTAAAGCGTTTTGGCTCTTTGATTTCCTCATTTGAACATTCTTAGGGATCAGCCAGCCAGCTGTTAATGTAGCAATTAATGTAGTTAACAGTCTATTATCTGACCGGTTGGTGCGCTAGAATAGATCAAGCCTTTATCAGTCGTTGTGGGCTACTGTGACAGTCAGAATGTGACTGTGGTGCACAGATAGACGCGTTAATGTTAGGGCTGGTTACAAGCAGCATGTCTTCCTCTTTGCAAAGCTTTTGTTTGTGCAGTCAGTTGTGCAGTTCTGTACTAGCTGTAGAAGGAAATAAAGTCGCAGTTACTGCCGCATTATAAGCGGCGACTGAACTTCCCTGTGCTTTCCCGCGGCATTCACTTCCCTTTAGAGTCACTTCGAGGGCGCAGTGCATCAACCAAAGCACATAAAAAATAAACAAAGTACAGCATTTTGTTATAGAGCAAGTCACGAAGGCGCTGTAATTAAAAGCTGAACTTTGTACCTGTCTGCAAATAACATGTGGATCACACACTTGATGGGTTGATCGTCTCAAGCAACCATATGGCATCTGTAAGCATCTCGTCCACGCTTAAAGAGACAGTGCAACCAAAATTAAAAGTCGGTCATAATTTTCTCAGCCGTATGTCATTCAAACCCCAATGATTTTCTTTCCTCTGTAGAAACGAAAAGTGCTCCTTTAGGGAAGTCACGAGACCCCAGTGACTAGTATGAGCATAGTCTTTGAAGTCTTTCACAAGAAGGAAATAAAGTCATTCAGGTTTTATGAGGTTCCAAAAGTTTGGAAATGCCCTAGAAAAGTGGGGTTTTAGACAATGTTGGCGTGAATCCTTTTTAATTCAGGTTTGGATTCATCATAAAATCCAGCATTAGCAGCTATTACAGTTTATTCAAAGATTGACTTGATGCATTACTCCAATACGAAGATGATTGGCACTGATTGGACACTTCTTACGGACATCACTGTCCAGTTCCTCCCATTGTAGCTCAGTTGAGGTCAGGTTATTATTGCGGGTCTTCAATGATAACGTCAAGTTACTTGAGCATGTTTGCACCAAACAATTATAAGGATTTATGGTGATATCATCCAAAACCACACTTTTTGCCAATGGTGTTTCCAAACTTTTTTTGGAGAGTGTATTACATGTCAGTTTTGCATAGGCAAAGTATTTTATACCAACTAAAGCTTTAAACTGTACTGGAAGGAAACCACTTTTTAGGGAACTGATTTTCATGCCAACTTATTCCAGCATACATAAAATAAGACATCACTGACAGTAATAAATAGAATTACCATATTGTGCATATAGATCCGTTGCCCAGAACGGCTATGAACATTAAACAAGTTTTGAAACTGCATCAAAAGAAAACATTAAATATTATATAATCAAAACGAAGTTTGATTGAAATGGATGTTTAACCCCTTTTTTGCAACAGTACCATAAAATTAGCCCATATGGCTTTTGCACTATATCGAGATGCTATGTGAGAAGACTAGATTAATAATTGTTATGATCTTCCCCAATTTGGGGGATGTTGATTCGTTTGATTTCTGAAATAGTTGTTATGATCACTGACCAATGTTATAACCAGAAAAAGCAAGGCGTATAGCTTGTTTCTGCACACACTGAAGTGGAGGCCATTTTTAGGGTGAGAGAAAAGGTTACCGCTGTGTGTATGTGAGCTCTATACTTCCTGAGTTTGAATTATGCCGTGGTTAGATAGCTCACCTTAAAAGGGGAAGCGCAGTTTGTGGTCATAAACGCCTATGACAGACTCTATTAGCACGAATCATGAATCGTTTCGAGTGTGGTGTGACACTGTTCCAACCTGCTGAAGGTTTAGATGTCACTCTGTATCTCTTCTGTCCTCTTCTGAGCAGCCATGGGAAACCAGTGAGTATCTCCATCGTCTGTCTGATGAATTCAACATTTTGAATGCTGCATGATGATCTAGATGGTAGCGTTGTGTATGGATGTCTGTTTTCAATCCTTCAAGCTTGCCTTTTGATTCTCCTTTCAATGTCGGTTAGTTCATAGCTCTTCTATTTCTTGACTTCTACTTGGATCCACACTAACAAATGATCAATTGAAACCCTTTTTACCACTGGACCTGCATGCAACATTGATGCAAATACCTTTGTTATGATAAATGGGGCTTATGTATACGACTCTTAAAACTTCTTGCCTGAGATTTGGGATGCCTTAAATCTTTGGTGTATGTTCATATTTCGCTTGCCTGGGGAGTCTTGGATGAAGTTTAGTCTAACTCAGGGATGTGTCTGGATGCTCTGGTGATTCTCAATGAGAAAATGGGTTTGTTAATAGAAAGAATTTAATGTCTTCCATCTTCTATGCATGAGTCCATGTTAGATGTCAGCCCGCGCATCACGTTTAATTCCTGCACTCTTTCTTTGCTGTCTTTAGCTGTGTTGGGTCGTCAACTGTCTGGAATGCAGAAGTTTTAAAGTAGTATACCAATTTTAAGAGAGATTTCTTGCATTACATTTTGATTATGTTAATCCAAAAGTGTGAATGTAGCCATTATGGACCAGTTAATCAATATTTGATAGACAGTTTAGTTGTGCTGTGACATCAAGTGTTTCCTATTACACCACATCCTGCGGTCTAGCGCGATGTCTGATGTTACCCATAAACAAAAGAAAAGTGTTAAGTCTGTGTGGCTTTTCTTTCGTGTGAATCCATATTAGCATAGTCTACTAAAATACAGCCTACAATGGAAGTCTGTGGGCTAACGTATAATTCCTATAAAAGCATCTGCTAAATGACTAAAATGTAAATGTAAAGAAAAAAAATTCTTTGTTTGCTTTGGGGTCAAAATCTTCCAGAAGGATATATATATATATATATAATATAATTAATTTTTATTATTATTTTTTTTAATGACACATCATGCAGTATAACCGTCAAATAAAATGAACATCTTGATCCTTATTATTGTTTTTGCAAATTTTATTGAGCTGGTTGGACCGGTTTCACAGACAGGGCTTAGCCTAAGCCAGGATTAGTTTATAGTTCAATCAGGACATTTCACTCATCTTTATAAACATGCCTTATAAAAAAAACATTACTGGTGTGAATCTTAAGACAAAAGATCAGTCAGTGCAAGTTTCATTCGGTTGAAACAGCTCAGATTTACATTTTAGTCTAGGACTAGGCTTAAGCCTTGTTTGTGAAATCAGGGGGTAATGCTTTAGAAAGGTCAAATTATCTAAGCTTCCAAGAGATTGTATTGACCATAAAATATTTAACTGGTCTTTTTTTAATATAATTATATATATATATATATAATTTTTTTTTTTTTCTGCATGTTTTTTCACATTGTTTGAGTCAACAATGTTCTGTTTGGTCGCACCACATTTAGCAAGAATTACGGTAACACTTTATTTTACAGTATGTGTACTTACCTGGTACAGAGATGGTAAATATCTTGTACCTACAGACAAATGAGTGGCAACACATGGCACTAACCTGAAGTGAATGTACATGGTAACAAATAAGAAACACAACATACTTTTAGACACCATGGCCCGGTGTCACAAACGGGGCTTAGCTTAAGCCAGGACTAGGCATTAGTTCAATTAAGATATTAAAGCAACTTTTACAAAAATGC
>JAUCMT010000013.1:2652108-2664560 GCA_032357475.1 Enteromius thamalakanensis | reverse complement strand
ACCCAGTCTGTCGATACGACATACGTCTCCGTTCCCTCCATCAGGGAACGGGGGTTACAATAGGTAACCTAGACGTTGGTATTTATTGAATACTTGAACAGTTTAACATTGATGTAGTGAGCATATATAAACGTTTTGTGCTAAAATTATGCTAAGCTGATGAAGAATTAGCTGAAATAAACTTTTAAAACTAGAGGCCAATCACTAATGTATAATTTCCAGTTTGTTTATTTTATGTTATTTTAACTGGTAGTAGTTGTTATTAACTAAAACTAAAAAAAAAAAATATATATATATATATATATATATATATATATATTAATTAATAATAATAATTAATTAATTGAAATAAAGCTGAAATAAATAAATAAATATTTTAGCAGTTATGTTTCATGCAGGGAGTCCCTTCTTCACTGTACTGTAAATAATGTGTTCACTGAATCAGCTTGCCTTGTCCCAATTCAGATTATGATGTAAAAAAGTAATTTACGCAGTGCTGTTCTCAGATCAGCTGTTCTCACACAGACTCAAGAGTTTAACCTGAACTAAGCACAGATACAGTATGTGGCATTCGTCCAGAAACACTGGGCCATCTGACTTGTTTCACACGATTCAGTCTGAGTCTGGCCTCCAGCACAAAAGCTGCACCTGCTTTTTGTTTATTTTGGGGAACATTACATAACGCAATCAGCACAAATGACAGTTGAATCTGTGGAACCTGCACTGAACTGAATTTAGGCTGAGCACTGCCTCAGGAAGCAAGATGTCATGTGGCGTCGGCCTCTTGAGAGATGAATTATTAAATTGTTTGTGGTATCTAATTAGATTGGATTAATAGTTTTCTAAAGAATGTCACACCCCCATGAAATTTGTTTGCCTCACTGCTCTAGTTTAATGCGAAGAAACCTTTAATAATGTACTGGCCGCTCTTTTCCATGAAAAATAAACACCAAAACAAAACAAAAATGGCTTTCAGCTTCCAAAAGGACACGAACGCACTATAAATGTATTTTAAAAGTAGCCATTTGATAACATTATGTAATGAGCCAGATGTTTTCAAGTTGATCCAGAGCTCTTAATGTTTGGTTTATGATTTGAACAGATAAAGTTTGGACTGGTTGCAGTGGTTATCAGCCTGTAATTGTAGGCTATTAAACTATTCCTTGAATTGTTTCTTTCAAATTTTAAGAGAAGTCCCTCTCTTCTGTGAATACTGACTGGAAGTTGCTCTCCCCCCTGCTCTGCGGCTGACCTCTTGTTTCCTCTTAGGGAAACCACAATTTCTCCTGAAGCCGAGCCCAGCAGAAGCCATAACAAAAACCAACACTGTTGTTAATGGAACATGAGCAAGAAAGAGAGAGAGAGATGGTATATTAAGGGGAAAGAGTGCTTAATGGTAGGAAAGAGAAGATAAAGGAGAGAAAATGTGACAGCATCTATGACATTCTCCTAAAAGATGTTGATGATTGTTCTAAATAGTAGGCAGAAACATTATTCAGTGGAAGAGTGCATTGTGACAAGCTAAATGAATCAAACCTGACCGTCGAAAATAATTGTGCTTTTGTAAACGTTCAGCTGAATTAAAATCATCACTGACAATGACAGCGTGAATTATGTTTAGCATTCATTTAAATTACAGTCTGTCAGGCATAACACGTGATATAATTCAAGTTCATGAATCCATCTCTGCCCCCAGCGACCCTTTCTCTGTCCTCTGTGTCATTCAGGAAGTATAATCAGGAAGCCACAACAGACAGGCCTGTGTCGTAATCTAGTCCACATCCCCCGGTTCCACCAGATGGCCGTCCTCTTGTGTCTCTGACCGGAGAGGAATGTGCTGCTGTAACATTCCAGTCCCCAGCTCTGAACGGATGCACTTTCTGAGGGCAAGAAGCACTATTACTATTAATCATACTTGGACCAGTAAGCAATAAACTAGCCACCCTCTGCAACATCCTACAGCCTATGCTATAGGGATTTATATTACTATACTTACAGGGACTATTAAATACAAGCTTGTCTTACACTTTATTTTAAGGTGTCCATTTTACAGTATAATTACATAAGTAATGATAGTAATTATAAGTAATAATCTATATTTTCTATATATTCTAAGGTTTGGTTTAGCTTTGGGTGTACGGTCTTTATCGTGTATAATGTGGAATTTATCAATATGGAAACAACTTTGTGCGCAATGACCATATTATCTGGTGGAAAATTGTATGAAAACAGCATTTCATAAATTATTTTCTTGACCGACAACTGAAACGGTTGATCATTTACCTGTAAGATTAGAATTTATTTATTTATGTTATGCACAAATAGCAGCATAAAAAAAAGACAACAAGGATTCATCAAGCACCTGCAGGTCTTAGAAATTGAAGATTATAAAAAAGGAATAAAATAAATAGGACTACACAAAATATATTTCTTTTAAAATAATGAACAGACAATTAAAAAAGTGCAATAAGCTGTCAACACTCATTTGTGACACAGCATTTTATGTTTTCTTGTATATTTTATTAAATTCAACTGATCTCACTGGTGCTTCACACGCATACACACAACATATTGGTTATAGCATTGACAACTTGACATTTAAACCATTTATCATCAAAATAAAATGACAAGACAAGAAAACAGCAAAGTTACAAAAAGGACAATATAAAAGGTTCTTTAAAATCAGGGTGCAGCATCCAAACACGTTTTCGGATCATAATTATAAAACTAGAAAGATTTTTGTAACAAAAAACCATCGATCTGCTTCAGGGGACATGAGATAATCCACTAAGAGTGTATAGGTCAGTTTTACGATGCAGTATTTGCGAAAAAATACATATCGGTATACACCAGCATTACAAAGCTAGGAAGAGCCACGATACATAAAAAACTCTGAAAGACTGTGTTCGTCTGAAAATCTACTGAATGTCTAGGATGGCCTGTTAAAATGAAGTTGCAACCAATATTTACAATTTCATTCATGATCCAGTTCACAAAATTGGTCTTGAATGAAATTGTAAATATTATCTTGATATGAAATTATTGTATCCTTATTTACTGCACTGTTATTTTAATTAGCAGTAAAAGTAGCAATTTTTTCAGTATGTAACATCTGTGTGAATATTTTTAGCTAGAGAACACTTTTTTTTCTCACTTCACTTAGACATCCTGTTTCAGTTCTACATTTGCAAACCGACTAGTGTTAGATTAGTGTGTGTGTGTGATTCCAGGAGGTCTCAGTACTGCACATGACTGAAACAAACATGTTTGACATACGCAGGGTCTGCTGTGTTACGCTCGTCACATCAATATCTGTGCGCCATCATGTTCTGTTGTGTGTCACCAGCAGTGTGGCATACTGTAAACGAACAAATGTATGCGTCTCTGCATGCTAAGCATTGGCGGTTTGGCCCACGGCCTTCTCCTGTCCTCTCTCCTCTCATGTGCACACATACACATGCAGGCTTAACTGTGTATCATATCAGTGTTTGTCCTCCATGGCTGTGCTGAGCTCTCTGGGATCTGGCCCGGATCTGTGCTGCTGAGGAGCTATAATCACATCCTGTTTAATAATGAGTTTACTCTTAATCTTCATTCCATTCTCAAATATTGAACAGGCTGGGTGGTTTGCTGATGATATCAGAGCTTTTTGGCTTCATCACAGATCTTCTGTTCAAATCGTGTCTTGTGACTGTGTGAATCTTTGTGTGTAATGGTATAAAGACAACCAAAACAACTCAATATATATCAGCACTCAGTAAATTATGGTTCATCTGAAACTAGGGGTGTGTAATATTGACAAAAATCTTTTTTTTTTTGCTGATAATGGTAATTGGACAATATTTTGCTAAGCGTGCTTTTGTGCTGGTGCCTTGTCTGGTTGTTGACAGCTTACTCCTGAAGCTTTCATTCATTTTCGATCAGTTTTACCTGTACGTTTTTGTTTTCCCTCTGTTGGATGTGCATTATCTTTTATGGCACATTGACAAATGTAATCAGTGAATGCAACTAGAAAAATACTACACTATCAGAACAAAATCCATTTTCCATAAATAGCACAGAAACTTTATCTGATGTGGTAATTAGGTCCAACGGTTTTCCAACATCTGTGTGAATCTACCTATAATGTTCTAATGCTGCCAACGTCTTCCTAAATGAGGAGCCAGTGTCATTTTGCTATTATACACTTATACAAAAATAAAAGGGCTTAAAAGTTTCTTCAGAGCAATGCCATAGAAGAAGCATTTTTGGGTTTCACAAACAACAATTCAGTCAAAGGTTCTCCAAAGAACCAACTCTTCTTATAATCTGAAGACCGTAGAAGATGTTAAAGGGTTACTTCACCCCAAAATGAAAATGTTGGCATTAATCCAAATCTGTAAAAGCCTTGTTCATCTTGGAACACAATTTAAGATATTTTGGAGGAAAACTGGAAGGCTTGTGACTGTCCCAAACAATTAACGCTGTTAAGCTGCAGAAAAGTATGAAAGATGTCATCTCCTCCATCTCCCATCAGTGGTTCAAGCGTAACATTATGAAGCTACAACAATACTTGTATGGAATATGGAATATGGAAAGAAAACCAAAATAATGGCTTTATTCAACGATTCGGCACAGTAATGTCACTGTAGCGCCATTTTGTACGTACGCAGTTCTGTGTTATACGCAATGGAAAGATATGTCTTGTATGTGTATTCATGCTTTGACTTGTACAAACATTGTGTCAAACACAGAACTGTATACGCTATTTCAGGAACTAAGCATGTGACTTTAAACGGCTAATTAAATCACTGACTGACTATGTTTAAAACATAAATTAATTCAGTTACAATACACCTCTGCATGTTACTTGTTGTGGTTTGTTTTGGAACTATTTAATAGAGTGAAAACAGACAATATTGGCAACATTTCATTCTTGTGTATTGATTTGTTCTATAAAATAATTTCACATTTGCAATAACGCTGATCAGCACTCTTGCTTGTGTACATGCTTAAAGGAATAGTTCACCCAAAAATTAAAATTCTGTCATCATTTACTCTAGCAACCCTCTGCAACTCGGTTTGTTAAGTTTTAACCAGGCTGTTTTGGGTCACCACTGACTTCCATAGTATTATTCCATAGTAATTTTTCCCCACTATAGAAATTCATACAGACTTGAAACTACTTGATGGTGAGTAAATGATGACAGAATTTTCATTTTATGTTGTGTGAACTATTGCTTTAACTATATCACCTGATAAACATGATGTAAACAAAAGTAAAACTGAAATTTGAGGGTATTTAAGTTTAACCAGCAGGAGAATGAACATAATGAAACTATAATTCCTGTTTGATATTACTTCCATTTCAGACCAAATTACTTTCATTTTCTGACCATAAACCAGCGCAACGTTTTGTGTCTCTAACTGAAACACACAAATGTTGTTTATTTCCTGAATAATCAGTGTTTTTGATTAAATCAGAAAGTAGTGTTTAAATACTTCATCTGAATCCTTAAACTCTTCTAGAGAACTCACTGACAGTCTTTTAATTACTGCTTCCTGTTTTTCTTCGCTTTCACAGATCCACTAGCAGTAATGATTAAATGTGTATTATATTCAACAATGGATTGACCTATGAGCCAGTGAGATTTCTTTGTGGACAGTCCCACAGAAATAGGAACACAAATGTCTCATTCACAGCTGGTTTAGATAAGAACTCAAATTTACATGGAACAGCTTTTATTGGATGTCGTTGTATCATGTTGTGTCTCGTTAGGTCTTGTTGAAACAGGTCTGTCTGAATCAACATTCAGCCTGTCTGTGACTTTCACTGGAAAGACTATAAGTAAAATAACAAGAGAGCGTTCTTAGCAGGATGTTACTTGTGCCAACAATTTTAGGAATTTTGCATATAGGCATTTACCTTTAATCTTTCTGAGGTTGGCAACTTTTTCAGACCCAGTAACCTGTACTATTTTAATATTATTTAGTAAACTTTTGTAGTGTGTGTGTTGACATTTTGAATATTTTGACATGCGTTTTTATTTATTTATTTAATTTTTTTATGTAGCATTCATTTATTTTTATTTAAATTATTTTAGCTCCTAAACATGTTTCAGTTATTTGTCAATGCAACATTTCAAATGTTAATGTTAATGTTAAAGAATGTTATAGAAATTATATAAATATTCTAAATAATTTGTTAATCATTAGTTAATGTTCATTTAAATAGAAATGTTATAAACGTATATGCAATTTATAGGACCTTCATGGACCCTTGGATTTACTAAACTATCATTGCATCTTTTGAGCTGCATTAAGCAATCTGTGTAAATTTATCTCAATTTGCTTCAGTTAAAGTTTGGGTCCCACTTTATATTAAGTGTCCCTAATGTGTACTGTACTTCCACAGTAACTAGATGTATGTAGGGTGTAACATACTGTACACAGCACTTTTTGGTAAATAAAGTGTTAATCTTTATATTAAAAAAGACAGTTGCTATGGATTTAGCATGTAATTACTCTGATGTCACACAGCAGCGGGCAGTAAATTATGCTTTACATATAAATTGTGGTTGGTTTCAGAATGTTACACTTTATATTAAGTGGGCAGTTCCTGTGGAGTAACCATGTGTATACACTGGTATTTCAGAGGTGCTTTAATATGGGACCAAAGTTTGTGTATCATTTGTGTATTAATTTGGTTAACAATGATTGATCAGACACTGATTAATCTTATGGATGTTGTCTTACAGAGGGGCTTTTTCTGAGGTGATGCTCGCAGAGGAGAAGAGGACAAGAAAACTAGTGGCGATTAAATGCATTCCGAAAAAAGCTCTGGAAGGAAAAGAGAACAGCATTGAAAATGAGATTGCCGTGCTCCACAAGTGAGTCACTGAAACAGCTGTTTCAGTTCATTTACGAATGTGCACGACACACACACATTAAATATCACCACCTACTAGCTGTTCTGTATGAAGAGTGAAGCCCATAGTGGTAAAGTCCATTAAGGTATTCATCTATGTGTAACAGACGTGTTATCTCAGGGTGAGAGGACAGTAAGGGATTTGTGCGTGTGTTAAGAAGCTCATGTTTAAACCTCTGGAATCGTAAAGCTCTGTGGGAATGACTGAAGCCGGAGCAGCCGACGCTATTTTTAGTGTCTGGGTTGCCCGGGTTACCACAGGCAAAGAGGCACAGTGTTCGCAGAGAGATTTCAGGCGATGTGTGAATGGGGAAGCACTCACAGCCTGCTGCAAAGTCACATTTCTCTGGCCCCAATGAAAGGGACTTCAACTAGGGTTTAAAAAAACAAATGCATCTTCATTTATTTAACTCTTTTGCAAAACCTAATGAGCTGTCCTACTTAAATAGCAAGTTTAAGGCAACACTACTTTCAATGTGAATACTGTTCCAAAGGGCTGGGTGTAACATTATGTGTTGGCTTGTAATGTAACTGATTTTTAAAACAAAAAACAAAAAAAACAATGTATCAGAAGAAGATGGCCAACGGGTTGAATAGAATTTTACTGTGCTGTGTATTGTTTTGCTTATGGAAGTTGCAAATTAGTGTTGCAAGTTGTGAAAGGTCTGTGACATACAGTATGTAGGTCAATGACTTGGTTCCATCCATTAGTAGTTAATTGGATTGAGGGAAAATCACAACACACTCTTCCTGTTGATTATAAGAGAGTGGTGGAATGTGTTCAGACAAAATCAGTGGGGAAGTCCTGCATACAACATCATAGAGATGTCTGGAAAAAATCTGTCCAAGGTGGCAATTTCACATCAAGTTTTGTGAGTTTTTGTAAATTGAATTAGCAGAAGTGATTCTCGAAAGTTTGTAATGAGTTGGCAAGTTGTAATTATGACATCAGATGTTTTCATGTTACTTTGGTTGGAGCAAGATGTACCTTTTCGGTTACCAAATCTTTAAAACACCTTCTTTTATGATGTGCTAAAGAAAATTCATTTGTTCATTTATTTTAAATAAGAAAAAATACTTTCTAAGAAACAAAAACTGCCAGCATGTAGCTTTGAATGTCTTCAGGCTTCATTCATTCAATTCATTTTCTTTGAGTAATCAAGAAAACAGCTTTAACTATAATTGGCCTTTTGAATCATCGGTGTACGCAATTTGTTTAAAATTCAGATTCATTCAGAAACTAAAAACCCCTTTGTTGCTCACAGACACACAACAATTCTGTTGTGGCATTATAGGTAATATCAAAATTGAGCACAAAATAGACAGTATTGTGTTCAAAATATAGCAGAGTATTAACTTTAGTGAAGTGTTATATAAAATCACATTTGCACTCATGATCATAAACGGCTGTGACGCCAAGCCAGCAGAGGGAGCCCTCACCCGAGTACTGACTCGTCTCTGCTTCCTCTGCACTCACTTCCTGTCTGGCCTGTATAAAACCTCAAGCCCATATCCAGTACTTTTAACGCAAATTATTGCCAGTTTACCTGCCTTAAGCGTTATTCTCCTGATTTTCTGCCTGACTTCTGTGTATGATTCTGCCTGTTTCTGACCTACGATCTCTTGGATTCTCCCATTGTTCTGGTACGTTGTTTGGACTGATGTTAATGTTTATACTTGGACCCATTGCCTGCCTTATTGTTTCTGCCTATTGGATATCCCCTTTATTTGACGGCAGATCGGACTGTCTAGCTGTTACTGAATGACCTAAGTGAATAAGTTATAGCTCATATCCTGAATACACTGTCTGAACGCACATCGGTCAATACAGCGAATACACAGACACAACGAGAAAAAATCTTTAAACTTGAGTTTGGTACTGTAAAAGAGTTTTGTGTAAGAAAAAATAATAATTTTGTATAACACTGCTGTTATTTTGTTTTAAGCAGAAGATGTTTGGATTTGGATACTTTTGTATAATAAAGTAATCTATTTAATCTTTAGGGGCAATTAGTAAGTTTTTTTTTTAATTTGTTTATCATGCAACAGAAAAATAATTGTTAGATAAATCATCTAATTAGTCATTAAACTAATCGCCCGAATAATCGTTTTAAAAATAATCGCTTACCCACAGCCCTACGATGTATCACTGAAAGCTATGTTTCGTCACAGCCTTTTCAGGGATTGGATCAGGATTCACTCGATATAGGTAACATAAAATGAAAGGCAAAATAAAGTTTAGCGAGCTGCGAGCAGATAACTCTGCTAGGAATTTGTTTCATCTCAGCCCTGCGCTCTGAGTGGGGCAATCGTGAGCGAACCAGTGAAGAAACCGGCCGAACCCCAACAGCTGCACAGCACGAGCAGGTGACAAGAGAATCAGTCGAGCATTTCAGCAACAGGGATCCTGAACAGGCAAGAGATTGTAAAGCATCCTTTCACACACAGACAAGATACAGACACTCCACAGGACTGGACCAACCAGGGTAGCCGTAGCTACCCCGACAGGGAATCACGAACTGACAAAAGACAATAGACACGAGGGAAAGATAATAAGCCTAAGATCAGGAGCAAGTGTGGACAGTAGCGCTTAATAGAATAACAAGGAGGCGGAGATAACAGCAAAGAGACAGAGAAATGTGACAAATTACAGCCTAACCATGCGCTTAGGAAAAAATTAAAACAAACAAGAGAAAAACCCGTGATCCTGACAAGCCTGATAATGGACCTTTAAACAGAGTTGGCCTGCAAAGGGGAGGATCTGTCTTTTTCTGACTTTGTGACTTTAACGATTAAGATTGAAGAAGTTCCTGGTCACCAGAGGATTCGGAGGTCATTACACACTGTTCAAAACTCTTCGCCCAAGGAAGTTACGGAGGAACCTATGCAACTCAATTTATCACAATTATCAGAAAAGGAGAGAGAATGCCACCAAGTACGCCAACTGTGTTTCTACTGCGGTGAACCAGGCCATCACACTCTTAGATGTCCACATAAACTGCCAACATCCTAGGTCAATATTCATCACTTTTACCTGCTTCAAAAGAAGAAATTTCAACTTGCCGTTTTGTTGGACATTGATACTCTGCATTTCGAATTAACAGCAATGATTGACTCTGGAGCAGCCCTGAATCTCATCAGCCAACAAACCATCCAAGAATTCCAGATACCCACCCGACCATGCACGCCACCTATTCAAATCAAATGAATGATCAACTCATTAGAGCAGGAATAACCCAGCAAAATGTAACCCTCACTTACGGTTGGACTATTTTATCAGGAATCCATCACCCTCTATGTAGTGGATTCCCCCAAGCAAGAGATCATTCTCGGACATCCCTGGCTATCCGTTCATGATCCTAACATTTACTGGTTCCATGGTGAGCTAATTAAATGGTCTCCTTTCTGTATCAATCACTGCTTCAAGCCAACACTACAGCTATGTTACACCGCTAGCATTGTGCGTCCTGAAGTACAGTGTAATGTCCAGATTCCAACCTGTCATCAGCAGTTATCTGAGGTTTTCAGTAAATCTAAAGCAACTCCATTACCTCCACACAGACCAAAGGACTGTGCTATAGATCTCCTTCCCAAAGCCATGCCCCTAAGGGTAAAGTCTACAGACCAAAGGACTGTGCTATAGATCTCCTTCCCAATGCCATGCCCCCTAAGGGTAAAGTCTACCCACTTTCCAGAACTGATATTCAAACTATGGAAGAGTATATTGAGGAAGCTCTCAACTCAGGATTCATTTGACCCTCAACTTCACCAGAAGCAGCGGGATTTTTCTTCGTAAGCAAGAAAGATGGAGGCTTACGACCTTACATTGACTTAAGAGGACTAAATAATGTCGCCGTCAAATTCTGTTACCCACTCCCTCTGGTATCATCTGCTTTGGAACAACTTCAAGAAGCCACGATATATATACCAAATTGGATCTCATGACTCATATAATCTCATCTCGATCAAGGAGGGTGACGAGTGGAAGACAGCATTTCTCACCACCAGGGGGCACTATGAATATATGGTGATGTCGTATGGTCTTGGTAACGCTCCAGCGGTCTTCCAATCCTTCATCAATGAGATTTTCAAAGACATCCTTCACAAGTCTGTAATTGCCTACATTCATGACATTCTTATATATTCAACGTCTGAGCATGACCATATCAACCATGTCAAGACTACTGGAGAATCAATTGTACGTAAAGGCAGAAAAGTGTGAATTTCATGTCTGCAAGACTTCGTTCTTGGGTTATCAAATCAGCCATCAGGGGGTCAAGATGGATGAGGCTAAGGTCCAGGCAGTAACAGAATGGCTGCAGCCCACTTCTGTTAAAGACCTGCAGAGACTTCTGGGTTTTGGAAACTTCTATAGACGATTCATCAGAGACTACAGCCGGGTAGCAGCACCTCTGACTTCCTTGCTGAAAAACAAACCCAAGAAACTCTACTGGAAAAAGCAGGCGTTTACAACACTAAAAGAGAAATTCACCACAGCCCCTATTTTGAAACACCCTGATCCTAGCCTACCACATTTTATTGTTTTATTGTTTATTTTTTAGATTGTGGGATAGGGGCTATGCTATCCCAGTGACACAGAAAACCTGGAAAAATTTATCCATGCACCTTTTTTTCCAGGAAATTGTATTCTGCTTAAAGCAACTCTGATGTTACAACGGGAACAACAACATGACCCCTCTCCTGCTCCGTGCACACCAAACAAACAATACGTTCCAGTCACACTATGTCCGCGTATTATGCAATGGGTCCACTCCTCTCTCAGCACAGGTCACCCACCAATTTCACGCACTCTACATCTAATACAGATTTCGTTCTGGTGGCCATCCATGTCAAAGGATGTAACCAACTTTGTCAAGTCTGTGCTCAGTCCAAGACACCCAAGGAGCTTCAATTGGGGCTCCTTCAACCACTGCCCCATTCCCCAACGACTGGTCCAGTCTTTCAATTGAATTGGTCACGAACTAACCCCAATCCAAAGGGTTTACCACCATCCTGGTGATTATCGATCGCTTCTCGAAGTCTTGTCGACTTGTTCCCCTCAAAGAATTACCCACTGCTATGGAAACAGCACTGGCATTATTTGAACATGTCTTCAGAGTCTGGATTCAAGGTTCTAAAGCAAATAAATGAAGTTACATACCAGTTAGAGTTCCCTCTTGATTATTGAATTTCTCCGTCTTTCCATGTGTCCCTCCTGAAAAAAATTAAATACGTTAAAATATTTTAATTAAGTTATCACATTTGACCTATGTGTAACATAGCTGCAGGCTCACTCGTTGTGTGCGTGGAAGTGCGGAACCTCCAAGTGCGGCAGAGAGCAACGGACACGGAAGGATTAAATCACAAGGTTTAATAAAGCAAAACAAATCAAATACAAAACAAAAGCTGGCGAGGCAGGACAAATCAAATGTCTCGCTCTGGAGACAGGCTCTGGGTGGCCTGTATGCCGCCTGCCTCCAGGGTGGATCGATTGTCCTGGCAGACCATACAGGGAGGATCATCTCCGGAAGACCGATGCCCAAAG
>JAUCMT010000013.1:2603258-2614328 GCA_032357475.1 Enteromius thamalakanensis | reverse complement strand
AATAGATGGATCCTCATTTTTAAAAAGTGGTGTTACATGTGCTATCTTCCAAGATTGGGTGTAATATTTAGTTTTAGAGATAGATTAAAAATATAAGTTCAACAAGTTCACATCAACAATAATGTTAGCCACAACTTTCAAAAGAAAAGGGTCAAGCCCAACAGGTCCAGCTGCTTTTTTACAATTTATATTTTGCAACCCAAATAAAACCTTTTCCCGTGAAACTGGCTCAAAAGTGAAGAGGTCTGTGCAATCACTGGGATGAAATAACCCTGGAGATGAAAGATGGTCTACTTCCGACTTAAAAAGAAATCTGGCAGAGGCAAAATGGTTATTAAAAACATCAACAATATCTTTATATCAGTAATTTGCTCATTATTAACATTTACAAATTTAGAAAAAGTTGAAAATGAAGAATGTTGTAATGTTTTCATAGAATTTATAATTTTCCAAAATTTAGCTGGGTTTTAAATATTTCTCGTCTCATCAAGATAGAACTCCGACTTAGCTTTACGTATCTGTGAAGTGCATTTATTTCTTAATTGTCTAAAATTTAACCAATCATTGTTTTGCCCTGATTTCCTTGCCTTTGCCCAGGTCAAATCCCGTTTATGCAAGAGAGTGGATAATGCGTCAGAAAACCAGGCATTATTCATCCCCTTCACTTTGAACTTTCTTATTCTATAGATATATCCTCTGAGAGAGTTTTCTTCAACCACATTTCTGATATGGCAATAATATCTGCCTTCATAGACACCACCCATATTCTAACAAAATCAATTTTATGTATCAAACTGCGAACATTTAAAATGAAAAGCTTTCAAACCAGGTTGGATTGAAAACTCCGAAGGAACATACAGACATTCAGATACAGGACCTGGGTTTGATTGAATATTTCCAGCCATAAGTAACATCAACAAAATGAGACGACGTTGCCACATGTTACAATGTTTCATCATTAGACAAACATTTAAATGAGTCAAATGACTTCACATTAAAGTTACAAAATTTTTCTTCTGACCAAAAACAAGACAAGAGAGAGATCAATTCTGAGTCCATGTAAAGACATTTTGCAAGGCTTACGTATGGGAGCGTGTGTGTGTAATGTATATTTTGACGGTGCGTGTAAAGCAACAAATAATGTCCTTGGAGCATCTGGTGCCTTATAGTCCTTACAACAAGTCTTTAAAGTTAAAAGACAAAGTAACCATATTACTGTAGCTGTAGCATACCCATGACAAACAAACTTTTGGAAGACGATCCGCGGTGGGTCCAAAACAATCAATGCCAATCAGCTGGATATTTTGTCCGTAAGCCTATGCGACAATATGGAAAAATAATATGAAGTGCTGAGCTGGTTATTGACACAGTAGAGTAGAGTCGGAGATCCTGGAGCTATCTTTTCTTAAACTTCTTTCTTATTAATACATAGATGAGCATAACGAAAAACAAGACAAAAACAGAAGCACCAAAACAGGACGAGATGAAGTAGCTCATGCTACAAACGTTCTGCCATCTTGGTTTTTTAGTCACAATTGTCACAGGTGCATGTATCCAAACACGAGGAGATTTAGATAGTTTTTAACACTTTACTTAAAACAAAGAACGAGGAGAAGAGGTACACAAAACTTCACATAGACGATAATGGACAGATACTGGCACATAGGCATCAACATAAGAAGGGTAGACAATCAACGTAATGAAGATGATGGAGAATGAGCCCAGGGTGGAGCCAAGCAGATGGAGAGGAGTAGAGTCTCGAGGCAGCAGATGGTCGACTACTGACCAAGACAGAGCCGGAGGAACGAGGGAGCCTGTTGGAGCTGGTGGGGCGACGGGCCAAGGTGGAGACGAGGGAGCTAGGAGCGTAGGCAGAGCTGATGGTTCCGAAGAACGAGGTGGAGTCCAAGGCTCGGTGGCTGGAGGTGACACCAGGGCATCCATACGCCCGAGCGAATCCGGAGACTGGCTGGCGGAGGGGCAGACAGGATCCAGTGGAGATAGGGCTGAGGAACTGGCTGGCATGAGAGGAGGTGGGAGAGGTAGGCTGGGAGGGAGCACAGGATTACCGAAGCTGGCTGGGATCAGCGGAGACACAGGAGATTCAGGACTGGGTAGCACCTCTCCAAACCAGTCAATAAAGTCCTCTTCAAATAAGCCTAACAGTTCCTCATATTGTCCAGAGTCCAATTTTGGCTCACCCTCAGCAGCGGAAGTGTTGGCGTTTCTTTCCTCCAATCCCTCGATCTCCACTAGGACTCCCTCGATGACTGACGATGTTGCCGGCTCATGCACCTGGTCAGACGCCGCTAGAGGCTCAAGCTCATGTGTCACACTCCACTGATCCTCTCCATCTGCGGTGGGCCCTGGCGCCATCTCCATCACCTATGTAGTTAATGGTGGGCTGGTCTCTGGACATGGTGGAGTGGGGTTGGCGGCGAAATCATCCTCCACTGGGCAAACAGTTGTAAACATGATGGCTTTCTTTTTTCAGAAGGAAATCCTGTATAGAAAACAGAAATAGACATTCACCAAAACAAAACCATCTGTATTATTATTTAAATCGATATTCTATATTAAGCAGATTTAAACAGATAGTCTGTTGATGATCTGTTGACTTTTGTGTTATATGTTATATTATGACTTTAATTAAGGTAGGCTATTTATATTAGAATCAGCACTCAAATCGTCATGCTCACAAATCTTCTCTTTATAAAACTATGTAAATAAAACATTCACTGCACAGTGTAGAGACCGATTCATTGACTATAATACAACTTTGTGATGTACTAGATGGGCGACAGCTTTTTAATGATTAGTCATATGGAGATTTTTATGCCATATAATCCATAATGCCATATTTTCTTTAAGAATATGACAAGTTTGAAAAATAATAATAATAATAATAACAAAACAAAAACATGGCAAGTATTGAATAAAGCTTTTTCAGGCTATTTTTAAAATATTTGCTCTGATTAAGAGAAAACACCAATCAGAATTGGCAAGTGGAATTTGCATCCTGAGCCACTCCCTGCTGAGCTGGTATAAAAAGGGCAGCCGGTGCAACCACTCAACAAGTTTTGCTGAGGACCCGAGAGCCAGGTCCCTGGGCACCCAGCGATGGGTTGAGGTTGTGGCAAGGGGGCATAACGTCTTCGTTCCCTACATTAGGGAACGAGGGTTACATACGTAAGATGTTCCCTTTCTTTCAGTCACTACGAGTTATGTCATGACTACAGACTGGGGTCCATATGGAAAGCGCCACAACCTGAACCCCGTCATAACCAACAGCACTGCAAAAAGTTCGGGCAAGCTGAGCGTGTCATCATTTCGCTGTGCAAGTTTGTAACCTTCCCAAAGCCCCAGCGCAAATTCGCTTACCATGATACCCGCAGGGGCCATTGGTGAGTACATTGCCACCAGAGAAGCCAAATGTTCGTTCCTGAGCTAGAGATACACTCTACACTGTAAAAAACCTTATAATTTTACAGACTTTTCCTGTTATTTTTTATGTTTTTTCCCCCGTGATTCTGAAATACAGTGGAAAAAAATATTACATGAAATAGACTATAAATATACATGTTCAATGTAAAATAACATGGCAAACCTGTAACTGTAATAATACCATATAGAGTTTAGCTTGTTCACATCTTGTTTTTAAAGGATAAAAAAATCATGTCAACTGTGATATCTGTTCCCAAGGTAGTTGTTCCTTCCTGAAGAATTACTTGTCCTTGCCTTGTTTGTAACTCCGCCCCTTTTCATTAGAGTTTCACCCTCTGCCAGCCGTGTTTTGCCCAGGTGTGTTTGATTAGTCTTTCTTTAAATTCACGCCCCATGTCATGTTTCTTGGTTAGTCGATAATGTTACTTGTCGGCTCATGTGTCTCTGCTTTGCTCGTTGGGTTTTTCCTGTTTTCTTGTTTTTGTTTAAATAAACGTTCGACTTTAATTGCATCTCTGCCTCTGAGTCCTGCCTGCCCGTCTGGAAGCTAGACCGTGAGCCCACGCACTGCTGGCATTCATGACAGGTTTACACACTTTATTAAATTTAAAAAAATAATAAAAAAATTGTGCTTTTCAACATATCACAACTTGTAAATTACTTGTGAATTAATTAACTAAACATAATAATCACTTATTAACCATTTGTTTTGTAGATGAACATTTCATCATTAACTGATCACTTATAAATGTCTTACAACTGAATGTTATTCTAAATTGTTACCAGTTAGGGTACAGTACAGACTTGTTTACAGTAGGAACAGTTTGACATTTTTTGCACATAAAATGTTTTTTTTTTGCATCAAGAATGAAGTACATTGCACGAATGCAGACTTACAGTAAGACGCGCACAAATGCTCTTACGAACACATATTTTCAGATATAATCACTTCACAAACAATAATCTCCTAATCTGTAAAATAGCCATATACAGAAAACTAATATCAGCTAATATTTATTAAAAAACAATGTTGATTTTTACTCACATTTGCAGGGGCTATTACTGGACAGTGTTCTCCACTTTCAAATCTAATTTGACCAACCGTGATTTCTAACTGTCACTACGGCTGTGGAGCCGACAACATAACACAGAAACGCACCAATCGTTTTACAGATTTTAGCATTAAACAATTAGCATTTGCATTAATTATGACACCAACATGTTTTAAATAAAACGTACCTGTAGTTTGGCACATCGTCGTCCCGCCACTGGCACAGAACTCAAATGATGCAACCCCGTGATTCCCTCCTGGACGTTGACGCTTGCGCACTTGTGGTGTCACAACTAATATTTTGGTAGTGTAGGTAGAATTAACCCATTATTATATACTACTTTACTTGCTAAGTAATATAGTTGAGTAAAATATAACAAATTTTCATGGGTTATGAAGTAATTTTTTTACAGTGCACTATAGTTTAGTCAACTTACAAACTAGTTGAAACAATGAAGACAACTAAAATGCGCAATTTTTTACAGCGTAGTGCGCTTCTTGAGCTGATGAGCATGAGGTTTACCTTCACAGCCCTTACAGTACCAGCTAGCCTTATATCATAGTATAAAAATTATAAATATTGCTTTATAATGCCTAATTTCAACATGTATTGATGTTGATGCACGCCACAGGGTGTGAACAAAATCATACTATGCCACAAAAGTTGCACACTCGTTATGTATTTTTGTTTCTCTTGTGTGGGCCTCATAATGTAATAGCTCATGACCACTTGGGACACTTAATGTCAATGACCCATATATTTTTAGGCAGGCAAGCGGCCAAAGAGATAGGAGGTGCCGATAAAGGGTATGCTTGTACAGCTCTATTTGTTTTCTTTGGGCTGCCTTTATATTTTTACTGTTGCTAAAGCATAAGCAAGCATATCGTTTAAAGTACTCAAGTATCTCAAAATATTGAGGATTAAAAATTATTGTTAGAGGGTAATATGACCCTTTGTAGTGTGTAGTCCCAGAAATGATATGCATACATATATATATATATATATATATATATAATGTTGCATCATCTCATTAATATTCATAAGAACAGTTTTAATGTGTTATAATATTAATTTTTTTTTTTTTTGGTTATATCTTATTAAGAGTATGGCAATTTATAATACACAATGAACATAATTCACCCACTTAAGTTATGGATTATATTTCTATATATTGTTATAATGCATTATCGTATCTTGTCAGTTTATTTATGTTACTTTACTTAAAGCTGACAAATACTACTTAAAAGTAATAATATATATATATATTTTTTTTCCTCAAACAGCCTTAAGATCAGATATCAGATCACATGAATGTGTAACATGACACATTTGCTTTAAACTTTTTATTAATTTAAAATGTCAGTTTGATTATTTTGAGAGACAGCTGTTGATAAGTAACTCTGTAACTACATGTCCACTAGCCCTCTTTGAGGATTAGCAATGTGTCTGCTAAATATATTCTAATACTTCATTTTTATGGTTCCTCAACAGATATACTGAGTATAGGATATGTCTACCTTAACTAAGTCTATCTACCTTACCTAATACTCTTATGCTTACACATTAGCCTCAATATTAGTCTCACAGGAAACACTCAAATAACACTCAGCACTCACAAGATGTTGTAACGTACTGTGCAGAGCTTAAATAAACAGTGTCGATGTATGGCATTATATATAAAGTAGATTTATTGAATATGTTGTTCATAGTGTGTTATTAAAAAAATTATACTTTTAAAAGTTATAATCACATATATTAAAATATTATAATGTATTATAATAGTTTTTTTTTATGAATATGCATGAAATGTTTTATGCAGGAATTATAATGCCTTAAGAATACCTTTATAATGTATTTTAAATACAGGCTTTAGTGTTCAAAGATTTATTTATTTATTTTACAGGTTGAATGGTTTGCAGCACTCACTTGTAATCATCAACAATGTTTATTTTCTCAATTTTAATTTTAGAATTTCTCAAAATTAGTATGGAAAAGGAAAACACAGTTACTCCAACAAATGACTAGTTAATGCTTGTGTGTTTGTTAGAGAGACAGAATTTCCAAGAGGCATTTGTTCCTTTTTTAAGACTTCGAACATATGACCAGAGAAAACATGCAGTGTGTAAGCTTTGTTCATATGGTTTTAAAACTCTGTTCCTCACTGTGAGGCAGACAGTTTTGAGGTAAATAATTTTCCACCTGGCTTCCATATCCCCTTTTCCCTGACGGAAACATTGGCTTTGGACCTTGACAGCAGAGAATCTCTCCATCTGGATCTAATTCAGCCTCTTTAGAGGGACATCAGAAGCTCAGGGGGTTTTACAGAACCTCTGCTCAATGCCAGATTTGGAACACCTAGATCCAAAAAGAGTTCCAGAATTCTCTTAAGGATTTCAGCTGAGCTCCAGAATATTTTGCAATCAAGTGTTTGGTCTGGAAGGCCATTTCAACTTGAGTTTCAGCTTCTCCCAAAAGAGAGTGTTATAGTTTTCAGAGCATCTATAAATAGGATCTATGAGTAAAAGATACATATTTAGTAAACACATTCTTAAGGACAAGCGAGGAATATTTGCTAAATGAAAGTGCCTGTTTTGGTTAGAACTTTCTGGTGTATTATGGGATGTGAGGCGGTATAACGTTTTTATAGTTTGTGCAATATAATACATTTCTCATGTGGTAAATGTGGTACAATTCTCCCTTACACATTTTTCGTCTTCTGAAAGTAGTGTTTACAAGTGCCACCAACCTTGCTGAATCCATACCATACCATAATGTTAACTAGTAACCAATAATTTCCAGATGCGTTCCTCGATTTCATGTGTCGTCAGGATATAACCTTTATAATTCACTGACCACCCCAAAATAGAGAGCTTCTCAAGAGAACCTTAATGTAGTTGTTCTGTGCACCACATTGCATTAATTATTGTTTCCATGCAGAGTGTCTCCAGTTTCTCAGGCTTTTGATTGTTTGACTTGCCAAACTGGAACCAGCTGTCTGATTGGTTCGTGGCTTAGACTCATGACATATGGGACATTAAAAGGCAGGGAAGAAAAGTTGTGCATATGTACTGAGATGAGGTTTCCTGTCGGAACACCAAAATAAAGCACTGAATGTCTCACAGTAAATGTCCTTTTTAGTGATGTTTGTTAAAACAATAGTTTCAAAATGTAGAACATAGCACGATTTGTATGTAAATCTTCACATTAATAATTTCTGAGCCTGTTCTTACACTGTTCGTTTCACAAAGCTATTGTATTACAATGTCAGGTTTCTCTTGCAGCACTCTAAGTGAAACCTGCTGGAGAGTAACAGGAGCAGCAACTTATATGAACACTATGCGAATATGTCCACGGAATGACATCATGGCATGTTTAAAAGGTTTTGCTGTAATGTAAGAGACCAAACAAATGAGAGACAATCCAACTTCTTTAAACAGCGCTTCTGAAATCCAGATTAGTAAGAATCAGTGGTGAGCTCACACTGATGGTAATTTAAAAAACCCTGAAATAAGTGTACAACTGAATATCAGTGATGAGATGAAACAAATGAATAGGGGTGTAATGGAACCTGGTCTTAATCTACAAGCTTAACATCCAACAGAATCAACACCTCAAGACATCATAGCTAATGTAGAGACTGTTGTGGTTAGGACAGAGCCTACTTGCTATTAAGAAAAAAAACAAGTTTTTCTGACGAAAATTATTTTAGATAATAAGTGACAAAAACTGTAAGCATGGATAAGTGAGCAACTCTCAAACACTTGTCTTGATTGGACTTGACTGGACTTATAACCTGCTGCACTCAGGTCACTTGAGCACTTGGGGACTGTGCGTTCTGTGTAATTAAGTCAAATGGAAAGGATTTCAGGGTTGTTTTAACTGCTATGTCTCTGAAACTGGGGGAATTATTAGTAACCCATCCCATTTGCTTTCTCACAAATTTGGGTAAAGCTGCTTTTTATGTTCATAGCACAGTACCGTCACAAGGAATAAGAAGCAGTAATTCAACTACTGTTCATTATAACCAGCGCATTCTCCCCCTTCAATACCAAGACTGAGGGGAGACACTTGAGCAAGGCACCGTTCCCCCAACTGCCCCCCGGGCGCTGCAGCAATGGCTGCCCACTGCTCCGTGTGTGTGTGTGTGTGTGTGTGCGCGTGGTTGTTCACTTCTCGCTGCTGTGTTGGATGGGTTAAATGCAGAGCACAATTTCCTAGTATAGGAAACCATACCTGGCCACATGTCACGTTCTTATAGTGTTAGTTTACCACAAAAAAATGTATATGGTTAATATGATTTATTTTAATGACATTGTTAATACTTTGTTCTGACTGGTGGAATTCAAATAAATGCAACTCATCTCACGCTATTTGGGTTACAATCATGGGTCATGTGACAGATAAGATATAATGTTATTTAGTATTAATGTCAGGTAATTAAAGAGTAACATGAAATCAATCTTCTGCCTTTACTCTCTTTCTATTAATAGTTATGACTCCGGTTACAGTGACCTAGTCTGACCCTTTTAGTTACATGTAGTTGTAAGCAAACAAACAAACAAAATGAATCCAAGCAAACAGAGCATTATTCATTAACTATTTCAATAATTACCATGCAAAACTTACTTATATGCAATTTTATGGTCACTCAGCTGTACTGTTTTTGTTGTTGTTTTTGCATAACCAACACTATCATCAACAAAAAAAAAAAAAGCAAAAGACCAGAAGTGTTTACAGTTTAAGAACCAACCTTATATGCCTTCAGGTTTGTAAACTATTAGTTTCAGCTGTTTCATGGTCCCAACAAGCAAGATTGCTTTGCTAAAACATGTTATCAGTTTACATTATGCATTTGAGGTGCTGCCTATCGACTTGGCCAAAAAAGTGCTGAGTGTGATAAATCCAGTATACTGTAGCACTCTATGAGGGAGTTAAACATTCTTCAGTTTAACTGATTGGACCATAAGGTGAGACAGGAAGTGTGAGAGAAAAAAATAAAGAAATAAAGATATTTAAGCCTTATACTACTACGAATCACTTCAGAAGTGTGTCTTGGAGAAAAGGTGAAATCGCAACAATAGTGAATCCTATACTGCATAATCTCGATCCAAATGTGCTGTACTTCTGTTGGTTTGTTAACTACCTCATCCTTTGTGTGTTTATCTGCAAATGTGATTTCATCCATACTATAAACATAGAAACACAAACAAGCCATAGCTAATTAAGTATGACAAATGTTTTGAACATCATTCACAGAATTATCCATTTTACACTCGTTATGAAAGAAAATAGTGGGAGGTCTTTGTTGTTTGGCATAGTATTTGTTCTTTGTGTATATCCCTGGTGCACTATTCAATAATAGGCCCCAACCTAGGACAAATAGAAGCTTAAGTTCTAAGATGACAATGAGCACAGATGTCAGACAGTTGTGCAAAGTTGTAGCTAAGCCAATGTTCTGATCCAGAGATCATACTCATGGGAAGTGAATGTTTGAAGCCAGCGCATGTCATGTTCCATACTATTGTAACTCGTTGTAAAATCTATAAATAAGTGCACAATTTACATAAGCAAACCTTTACTGCCATTTATTCTTACCTTAAAAAGAAATAGTACGAGTTGTTCTCCACGACACTGTACGAGTAGCAGGGAAAATATCCCAAACCGCTGACATTGAACCTGGATCCTGCTGGCACTTCCAGCATGCTGCCCCATGCCTGATCGCATAGTAGCTCGATCTCCGCGGAGAAGAATAGATCCGTGTCGTACTGCCACGGTAGGTAGTTGTACACGCTGTAAGACTCCTTATGGAGAGCGAGCACCTTAGCAAAGACTATGATCTCCGCCAGCTCTGCGCGGCACGCTTCCGTCTGAGGTCTCCAGTCGTGGGGCAGTTGGCATCCCCATGATGCGCTCAGGGAGAGCGATAGTATTAATGCCAAAAGAGTGCCCATGATATGCAACAACAACAAACTATTTCGCACGGTTCACTCTGATATTCCTTTACAAAAAAGACTCATCCAAGTAACGTCCAAACTCTCAAATGCAGTAAAAGATACGCGTTGATATTATAAAAAACTTTAAAGTGGTTTTTCCTCTATTTTTAGTTATGATGCACATCTGTGAATTTAGATGAATCTATAGCTCATATTCCTTTCCATTCTTCCCTGTGCGCTCTGCGCATCTCGCCGCGCGGTAAATGAAGAACACTTTGGTGACGCTCAGCTGCATTACATCTGCAGCAGAAAACCAAGAGCTTCAGTCCTGCTTTCATTTCACGCCTGAGCAATGTACGCTCCAAAATATGAGTTAAAAAAAGTTTTATTATTGTTGTTGTTGTTATTATTAACAAAGTATAACACTGAGTTTTTAATATAGCAGCATAATCTTCTATCCTTTGGTGTATCACTTATTATTAGTTTATTTATGAAAATCAAGCATTCTTAGTATTATTATTATTATCGTTCATACACATACACTCGTACACATTAATTGATATCCATATTAAATAATTTCCCTCACAAATTTAACTGAAAATATTATTAATGTAAAGCCAAGAAATGGTATGAAACTTTAT
>JAUCMT010000013.1:2568746-2587930 GCA_032357475.1 Enteromius thamalakanensis | reverse complement strand
ACACTTTATTTACCACAAAGTGCTGTTAGACCTGTGACACATTTGTACTTTCATTACCAAAAAGTGTTGTTACCAATATCCTGTTACACATTTGTACTTACACACACCATTCTGAGGGTTGTTACATGTGTGTAGTTACAGAAATATTATAGCTGTAGATATTATGTACCGGTGTGTATTTACACTGTAGTTACATACTACATACACATCTAGGTACTATGAAAGTACACGGGTACTAGGGACACTTAATATAAAGTGGGACCGTAATAACTGTCACAATGCCAGCTGGAAGTGCCATCGGGCGCCACCAGAGGGCACTCCAGCCCGGAATTTGTTCTGTGTTTTTCTATCCCTCCATCTTTATTAAGGACTTGTATTATGAAGTGTCTACAGCTGTTTCCATGTCAACCCTGTGTGTCTCCACCCTGTTTTTTTGTCGCTATAACTACCCATTAATCTCTCTGCACCTCTGCTTTGTTTCCGTGTGTTTATGTACCCTGTGATTCATCCCTTTATGAGCCATTCTCGTTTCTCTGTGTTTTCCCTGTGTTTACCGGTTTTGGATTGTCAACCTTGCCTGCTTGCAGACTTTTGCTTTAGCCTCGCTCCACTGGACACTATTTGCCGTTTGTCTGACACACGCTACGTATAAGGATTATTCTCTTGCCTTTGCCTCCTTTGTCTCAGTTTGCTGTTACAGACCCTGCCTATGATTCTCCTGTGTGCTTTAATAAATTGTTGCAGATGGATCCGCATGCCTCCCGTCTCATTCATGACAATAACACAGACACACATACAGTATATATTTTCAAAACAAGCATTTATATAGTGATTTACCATGTATTGCCATACACCCAAAGCGCTTTACAATAATGTGGTGGAGGGCGGTCTCTCCTCAACCACCACCAGTGTGCAGCATCCACCTGAATGATGCCACGGCAGCCACAGGACAGTGATGCCAGCGCCGTAAATACATTTAAAAATGTATATACTTGTATTCTATAGTATATATAAATATCATTTATATAAACATACTTTTTTTTCTTAAATATACATGTATGTGTTTTCAGTTTCACCTATGCTCTCATTGCTAGTAGTTGATTTGCATTGTTCAGTTGCTTGGTAGCAGCACACCACAATGCCACCCCCTACTTCTTTAATACCAGTAAATGTGGTAAAGGTGAACACACTCTGTCTGCCTGAACAGAGGGGTCTAAAGCCCTCAGGAGTGGGCAACAGGAGCTCCTTTATCCTTCCCTCTCCCTCCATTCTTTTCTTTCCTTGACACTGATGAGATTTTAGACAGAAACAGGCCTGTAGTGATTAGTTATTAGAGAGTGACTAACTACACATTGTGGCTAAATATGGTGTTCATAATCTTGTTCTGTACGCACACATTTTTATTGTAAGGTGCTAACTGAATTCTACAACTCTACAAATTGTAGCAGTGTGACTTATTTATAGTGCAATAAAACATCACATTGCACTAAAGACTATCTTGTCTTACAACAGAGTGAGAAAGCTTTGGCAAAATTTAAACACTTTATCATCCCACTTTTAGCTGTAGCTTAGCATAGATCATTGAACTTCATTAGACCATTAGCATGTTTCTCAAAAGTGTCTAACGACTTTTGATATTTTACCTATTTAAAACTTGACTCTTCTATGGGTACATCAAATAGCTATAGACTGGCAGAAAATAAAAAGTTCTAGGCCGGGCTGCAGCAAGCGCAATAATATCATACAGTGTCTAAAAAACAGCTGGGGACTATTTTCAAGTGCAGCATAATATCATTACGCCTGCTGCAGTGCATTTTAGGTGGATACCTTTTGTATTATAGTTGCAATTTCAGAAATCTTAAGTAGGAACTTTCCAGTTAAACTTAAATGTCTTAGGAACAACACTAATAAAGAATGGATTGACATCCTGTTTACAGCACCTCCCCTTAGAAACATTTAAGGGAACAGTGCAGATCACTCTATCTTGGACTTGGGCACTCTGCATTGGATTTGTCATTGTTGCAAGATTGTTTATGTGCTGTAAACTTGTGTATTCTCATACCGTTTATGGTTCATAAGCAGCTCCCGATGAAGCTCCTGGTGGCTTTTAGAGGCTTTCACTGGATTAATCAGCTTTTTAGGCTTGATGAGATCATCATCATCCCCTGTCATGTAATCAGGCTGAGGAGCATAACTGGCCAATGGGGGGATCTCACGTTGAGGGTAACCAAATGGATCCCTTTCCGGGTTTCTTGGCTGATGAGGCTGTTCCCATTGGATATCTGCATATGCTGAGGCTGATGACAGAGAGAAAACAATGTGAAAGGAAGGAAGCGACTTTTTCCTTTTTGACTTCTTTTTACTGGGAGCAGAAAGGCAAAGAATGACGCAAAAGAAGTACATAATAAACAGCAGGAAGTGGGATGGTGAAGGATAAACAACCCACGTCAGAGTACCAGCATTTACATTTACACTACTACATACAGCTTGTCTCTGCCAAGTTTAAATTATTCAATGTGAGCTGAAAAAGGTTTCCTGGAGGCAACAAGTGGACATGCAGTGTTTGTGTTCTTCTGGGTTTTGGGTGGAAATACCATAACTCTATAATGTCCTTCTGCTCAGTCAAGCTATTTGAAGACTTCATACTGTATGTATATATAGAGACATATATATATATTTATTTATTAATTCTTATTAATTTATTAATATATTTATTAATTATTTAAGCAGGGTCACAAGATTAATTGTGATTAATCGCATAAAAAATAAAAGTTTTTGTTTATATATGGTTGCGTGTATTTCTTATATTTATTATGTATGTATAAATGCACACACATACAACATATTTTTGAAAATATTTACCAGTATGTACATGTATATATTTAAATTCATATAATTAATATCATATATACATATATTTAGTATACAGTATAAACACAACCTAGTACACACACATATATTATGTTAACTATATATATATATATAAAATTTGACAGCACGTATTTAGTTATTTACTTATTTATTGATTTATTAATTGGCCAGTAATTGTGGAATAGATATTATGGAATATTACTGGCCCTGACACATTTGTACTCCATCACCAAAATTTGTACCCAGATCTGTAATGCAAACCAGCCCAATTGCATCATGGGTAGAGGCACTCCTCTTAGGATAGAACAGATTAAAAGTGCAGTGATCTGTGCTAAAGTGACAGCAGATCAGGTGTCATATGCATTGAAGCTTGCTTAGAACAATGCTACTGTATGCTTGAAGGAGGAACCAGAGACAGTCTCCACCATTCAATATTAAAAAAGCTGATCTCTATTCTGAGCACTTCTCAATCTGAGTGCAAACAAGAGGACAGTGATGAAATGATGAGGATGATGATGACAGGCAAGATGGTGAAGGGAATTCATGCATGTGAAAGTATTTGCAACCCAGGTTTTAGTATCAGAGGTTAGCAAGTTCACAACACATTTCTGTTTTAATTAATGTGTGTGTGTGTGTGTGTGTGTATGTGTGTATTCAACATGTAATAAGGACCAAATGTCCCCACAATAACAGTAATACAACTGCATTTTAACCTTTTTATTTGTTTGTTTTACGAAACAAGCTTTTATTAACATCCCATTATATCTAAAAACCATTACACCTATGCCAAAACCCATAAAACATTGAAATAAATGTTTATGTTCATGGTTACTTATGTTCATGCTTTTCCTTTCCCTTCAATCACCTCTTTGAAGAATACACAACATTTTGACATGTAAAAATGCTATATTCATAAAAAAAATAAAATAAAATAAAATAAAAAAGATCAAGGAAATCTGTCACAGATGAAGTTTATAAGGATAATGAGTCCATGATCACTGGTTGGACAGAGATTGTGTCGTAACAACTAAGTCAGACAGAACATATAACAATATAGTTCATAATAAAATGTTCATATTAAAAATAGTTCATAATAAAAAAAAATATCTATACAATTGTTGCAATAAATACACACAGAAATAAAAGTAACTATGTTTATTTAAAAGCAAGTGTATCTGTGAAAATGAGAGTTATATGTTGATAGGGTTAAAGTGTATTTTATGTTTGTTTGGGCAAAGTCTTTTTTAGTAATGGCTACTGGATGTGTTGCTGTTGCAATGTCTGCTTGCTTCTAACTGAATAAACTAACCCTATTTGAAGGAAGAGTGTTGCGTCATGGTTATGAAATACAAAAGATTTTGTGTTCTAGTTCAGAGCTTACAGACAGACTTCAATATGAGATAAAAGTACTAATACATAAGCATACATGTACACACAAGCCGCAGTACGTTTTGTATTGCTACACAATCTGGCGCTCTGGAAGACTGTCCTTGATCTCATTGATTAGAGATCAGTAACATGGGGAAGAGCAGCAGAGGGTGGACTGTGTCTGCTCTGAAAGTGAATATCCTTCTATTATGGGCATAATGTATTTATCAACATCCCCCACAAACCCGGGAGTTGCACAGACATGGAAGTCATGGATTTCTGCCGATCAGATCTCAGCTCATTTCCAAGAATCGTAGATGATAAACAGTGAGGTTAATTAGATTCGTTTGGTGTCTGTTTGTGTGGGGTCAGCAGGTGTTTCCTTATATACTCCCCATAACCGAGAGTAATTCAGTAGGCTATAGACTTTCTATAGATAGAAAGTATGCTAATATGCTTTGAGGGACAAGATATGCTAAATTGATAAAGAAAAACGAAAACTCTTTTTTGTGCTTTTCCTTTCCAGATTACCCTATTTCACCATTTTGGAGAGTATCACATAAATAAACAACATATCCATGTGCATACTGTGCATTGCATACATTGGTTATGTATGCAATTTTCTCCAAAACAGCACACACAAAAAATGTAATTGTAGCTTCATAAAAATATGGTTAAAGCACTGACGTCACTTGGATTACTTTAACAACGTCCTTACTACGTTTCCAGATCTTGATCATGATCCTTGCTGTCTATAGGAGTTTCAGAGAGCACCCAGAATTTATCAAAATATCTTAATTTTTGTTCCAATATAAACAATGGTCTAACAGGGTTGGAACAACTTGAGGGTGAGTAATTAATTTGGGATAAATTGACACATTCCTAAGAAACATTCCGATTTAGATTTTTTCAAAGTATATAAAGTTCACTTAAAAAGGGATGTGATACTTAAGTCATATTCTAAATATGAGAATAGCAATTGTATATTTTTACACATCAAAAGAAATGCTGAGAATGCTCTCAGAACTTTTCTTGAGATTTTTACTTGAATGATAAATAAAATAAATAAATATACATTTTAAACCAATGGTGAAAAAAAAGACAATATCCATTTTGAAAGACGTTGTTTTAGCCCATTTAAAATTTTAAAAGTAACAAACTTTCATTATTTCTGATAAATGACATTCTGACTTTTTAAATGTGTTTTAAGGATCCAAATTAAAATTGAAATGTGTTTAATGTAAATCAATTAATCAATCAATCAATAACGGCACCGTTTTGAAAGAGAAACTAAAGCATGTTGACTTTACATTCAGAAGGATAGTTTATATGCCTCTGCTTCACTGAATTATCCCAGCGACTAGCAGGTATTCAATATTAGAAAAAAAAAACATTTTTGTTTAGACAAAAATCCTCTGTTATATAAGAAGTTGTTCCCAGAATGGATTGTATACAAACAGAATGCTGACAGTTGTCATGGCAATATCAGCATTCTCAGAGGATGCCATGGGATCCCATTCTATCATGTGTGTGTGTGTGTGTGTGGAGGGCAGTGCTATTTCCCATAATCCCCACTGAATGCTGGCCCTTGGCAAGCCATAAAATTTAGGCACAGCTCTCAGACAGGGAATTTGCATTATAAAGACACCCAGCAAGAAGCAGTGCAGCAATCTCTATGGGCAATAACACAAAATAGCCTTTTTCAAGCCTCTAAATGTACTCTGGACGAATAAATAAAACAAGTTTCTGTATACCTAGAATCATTTTCTTTTTTGCCTGTGCTAGCTAGCTATTTACTGATTGATTGATTTCTTGCTTTACTCGTATTAGAATAGAATAGAAACTTTAAAGGATAGTTTGTCCTTTAGAGGAAAAGAGGAAAGAGTTTGATTTCAAGAAAAAGATGCCAAAACTTTTTTCATAAAGAAACTGCTTACTGACTTCCGAGGTATGTTGGTAAAAGGCGTGTTTGTTTAAAAGCTGGACATTCAGAGATGGATGATTTAAGATAACTGTTCAAATACACAAAGCAGAGTTTATTGGTGTCGATCATGGTCAGGCAGAAATACATTGTGGACCTTGTGCTTTTCGGCTAAAACAAACACACAGCAAGATACTGCATGGTAAAACATTACAAAAAACAAACTTGTGAAAGATGATCCTGCTTGTCAATAAGATTTAAGGATTGTTTTATCCTACGCTACTGACATCTATAATTTTCCAACAACCTTACCACCAGCTGACAAAAGTGCATAAAGTAAAATACAAATGTTGACTTTTCAATGACTACCAAATCGTTTTTGGAGTCTGTTGCCTCACTTTACAGCAAAACACCATGAGGAACAAGTTGGGCACTACGCCCAGAGAAAGAATGGTCCCTGTTTCTTACTGAACTGATTTGTTCAAGTGTCTTTTGTGTCATTCTTTGGCCTTTTTAGTACCTCTTCTCAAAAAAAATATGCACCTGTAATTACTGCACGGTCACTGACTTGTTACATTGTAATAATACAATGTTCACTACTGTAACTTGCTTAAATACATATATATTTATTTAAATACATTTAAATAAATATAATCTATGCTAAGAGTAAAATGTTCTTATAATTGGTATTCACTGCATAATACAGCATCATTATAATAGCATCCTGTAATCTCAGCCGCAGTCTGTTGATTCTGTCTTACCTGACTTAACAAGCACATCTCTGGGTCTGCTGGGCTGGCCCTCAGGAGGATAAAAACTGTGTTCAATTCTCTGGTCCATTCTGCTGTTTCCTGTGTGTGTGTGTGTGCGTGTGTATGTGTGTGTTAGATATCCTACATGTTTATGTGAGGGCCGTTCTCCTGAGTTTCTGCTGTTCTTCACCCACATGCCTCCTCTCTCACAGTGTAAACAGTCATGTGACCGCTGGGCATCAAAGCCACACCCCTCTTTCTCCTCCCAACTTTATTTTTTCACATACACTCTCTCTCTCTCTCTCTCTCTCTCTCTTTCTCAGGAGTCTGATAGGATTAGTGGAGGGCTTAAATCCCCCTCTTTTGCTCATCTGCTAAACCTCACATTAACCATTAGATGACCAAAAGGCTTTCATCCTTCACAAATTCATACTCTGGGCATTTAAAATGAATACACACACCGAGAATCATCTTATAATCACATACTGTCCATGTCTTCTTTAAATATTGCATACTGTATACAATAAAACAACATCTCTAGACATGATCATCAGGTCAGGCTCATCTAACCTTCTTTATCCGCAGAATTACTAATATTATTGTCTCTGAAAAAGGGCTCCTATGTGTATTTGTTGGTTATATAAGACAAGAATGACACTATGACATAAACAAAATTGGATATAACTGCAGGACTACATATTAGCAGTGTAACATTTCAGTGTAAAAGGCATGCATTTAATGTCAGGAAGATGGAACTTCGGAAGTCTTTTTGACCCAGTCGTGACGTCTCAAGAAACAAGGTCAAAGACATTTGCTTAGAACAGAAGGAGCCGGGATTGCATTGTTCCTCTGCAGGACTGTTGGGCAGCTTTCATTGTTCTCAAGGATGTGTAAGTGTAGACTTACCCACTCCATTCAGGTGCTTTCCGTTTTTCACACTCTGCTGGTTAATGTTGTATGCCTTCTGCTGAGCGAGAGAAAAAAGAAGCTTATCAGCTTACAAATATTCACATCAATCTCATCAATTACAGCATTACTGACTGTCTGTCTGCTCGCACTTTTCTCCAATTGATTTAGGATGTATTATGAGAGTCTTCAGTGGTCATAAATGCTGGAAAGGTGGAGGCACATGAAATATGCTTCTGTCACTGTAACATGAAGCCAGCTGTTCCATTTCTGCAGTGCTTTGCTTGCAAGGAGATGCATGCTATGCTCTTAACCAGTGGTTTTTAAACCTGTCCAGCACATGTCTCTCTAACACACTTGATTAAACTCATAAGCTCATCAGTAGAGACTGCAGGTATCTCATAAAGGGGGCACAAAAATGTGCTGGGCAGGGGTGCCCCCAGGCCTGTTTTGAAAGGCAGAATCTAATGGTCAGGAAAGAAACATTTGTTTCTTGTTAACTACTATATACAGTTCCTTCTACGTTTAAATTTGACTTGCGATAATGTGCTTAATGTGTAATGTGCTTACTGTGTACATAAAAGTTTTTTTTTATATAAAATACCTGCATGCAAACAGAACTGTAATTAATTTGTGCAATTACATTTATAATTGTTGACCCATCCCTTACAACTTAATCCACCCTTAAACCTACCCATACCATTAAATCTGTCCCTAACCATAGCCGTATCCCACCTCAATAGCAGCAAGTATTTGGCAATAAAATATGAACACAATATAACCACATAAAATGAGATGTTTAATGTTCATGCAGCACCCTGATAAACAACAAAACTAAAGTGTAGGGTCTTTCCATAGCATTCAATCATTGAGAAATTGAGAAACAAAATAAGTATAACATCATATAGTCAGCATGACTTGCACACTGTATTAAATGGGTTTGTGTGAGGAAACACTTGATATGAAATGTTACTCTAATTCTCATGTCTCATTTAAATTTGGTTCTCTTGTTGAGTCATTCCTTAAAACACATCAATATCTTTTAGAACGAGCTTCATAGGGACACTTCGACCAAAAATGGCCCAACCTGCAAAAGACCTTTGATCAAAACATGATAATTTGACATTTTTGCCCCTGCTATTAAAAAAAAAGATAATTTCAACAAAATTTCAAAGCTACAAAAATTCTATAAAGATTATTAAAAACAATTCAAGTGAATTTAAAAGTTATTCCCCATCTTCTGAAGAGACACCCTCTAAGTCTAGATGTTGATCAATGACTAAATTGTGAATAAAAGCCTAAATTAAATATTTTAGTGGAGGGACAGCTTTTGCATATGTAATTGAAATATCTTCATTGAGTTTTAAAGGTAAACATAAGTCTTGTGGGTTTGAACAATAAGGGTGAATAAATGAGGACATGCTTTCATTTTTTTTGCATGAACAATCAGTATACAAGCATTGAGTTTTGATTTGAGGTGCTTTCTAAAATTTCAACAAAATAATCACTGCTTTCAAGTCATAACCCAGTATTTATACTCACTGTGCATGAAACCACATGGGTAAAAGTTTGGAGAATCATCTCTTAGAGCACAAAACCTCTCTTCTTTTAAGTGTACCTCACATCACCTAGCTTTTCTACAGCCTGCAGTTACAAATGAATGCCTAAGGACTCTGGCTCTTTTCTAAACTATATTCAAAGCAGAATGGCTGAATGAATGGATATTGTTGCTGCAGTTGCTAGGAGAGGCCTGCTCAGGCTTGGTGTCTTCACAAGAGCCTCAGTGTCTCATCGTTCACAGTAAAGACATGGAGGTCTTGAGGAAGAAACAAATCTCTTTAATTTCAGCCTTCAATCCTGTGTGTCCAATGATTTCTCTTAACTCTTCTTTACACACCCTTTGCAAACAAAACCAACAGTGGATTTTTGTTCACCTGCACAAATATGAATGTAATTTTCCTCTGAATGAGCCCTCAGGCCTGACATAAAAAGGGAGCTTTATTGAGATGTAATTAATTTGCTTGTATTTAAAGGGGATTTGTTTCCTCTCATTGGGAGAGAGGTTTTAAATAGTATTATAATCAACAAAGACTTACTTAGAGGCTGAGAGATGGAAAGCCTCCTCAAGTAACAATGGAATCAGGTTGAAATAAGCTTATGCTCACTAAGAGTCAATCCATATTTGGAGCAGTGTTCCATGAATGGTAGAGTGGTGTTTAATAGTATGAATGAGATCTGAATTGGATTTATTCAGCACTGAATGCTCTCCCTTAAATATGGAATAGCCTTCAGTACATTAAGCTGTGGAACTGGGCGTCATATATCTTGATTCTGCTGTGAAATGTTTCTAAAGCCAGTCAATATGTGTCAGTGTGCCTGTGATTATTCAGACAATTCAGGGAGAAATAAGCCAATTAAATGCCAAACATTACACAACATCTCTAGAACCGTAAATGAACAAAACAGCATGGGACATTACAGGAGTGAGGGCATGATAAGAATTAAAATCAAGGTGTTAGCTGGAGAAGTGAACTTGTCTGACGTACAGTAAATGTGCTGAAAATACTACAGAATGAATGTAAAATGTATGTGCACATACAGTATTTTTGAATCACACAATAGAAATATTTCGTTTTCAATTTACCGATTTTGCCCAATTCATCATATTTTAAATGTATGTCTACAATAACCGCTATCACTTACAGTTGCCCAAAGACCAGTCACTAATCAGGTTGCTATACAGGAATTAATTTACAAAAATCATTTAAGGTTTAAGAAGTATTGCATCAGCTACTGATGAACATTTTTTTTTAATTATCACTCGGCTATTCGGCTATTCAAGCAAGCATTATTATCTGTTTTGAAGTCTTTTATCTTTCAAACACTTTAAAATGCATAATTTCATGTTTCACATTTCTTATTTACACATAATGTGTAATGAGGAGTCAGAAGCGTTCGGATGCATTTGGGGTTATCCTTAATCAAGGTTGAAAGGCAGGGTCAGTAATACAGAAAATCTGCACAGAAAACAGAGCAATTCAGACAAGACAGAATCATAGTCAAATACCAGGCAGAGATCTGGGCAGGCAGCAATCAAACACAAACGAGAGCAGGCAGATTGTTCAAGGCAGTACTATAAAATACTTTGTATTTCTTGTAATATTAATTTGGTACAAGATTTCCCTGTTTAAATTAATAGAATGAACATGTTAGGTCAAAAGTTATCTAAAATTGTTATCTAAACTAACTACTATTTTTGTCATGGAATTTGTAATGAGTAACAGACTACAATGTGTAAGTCCTCCCAAATTCATCCAAATTGTTTCACCATATATTAATAATGAATAACTTGAATTTGCATGTTCATGAAGTTGGTTGATTGTTTTACCGTATGACTTGGGTTCCAGATAAAATACAATGCTCTCATCTGAAAAGAGGACTTGGGACCAATGGACATCAGACCAGGGCCCAGTTTCTCGATAACACAGACTATTCCTGCGCTAAGAAGTCTCTTAAGATATATCTTACGTTAAGTGATAACTTTTGTTAAAAAGCATAGAAAGTGTACTTCTCGAACTGTCTCTTAGGAGTCTTCTTAAGTTGCTGCCTCCTACGTCCGACGTGACAAGGCGCTGTCTACAGTGAAGGTCCTGAATTAGCTGACCTCGATTGCTCAGGAATGACATGGGTTATTTATGTCGACATGGGTTAACTTATCAATAGCAAGCGATAATAGACAAATATATAAATTAAATCACCAAACTGTCGCTAATAAGATAAGATGCCTCTGACATTGTCTGTGGTTCAGGAGTGGTTTAACAAGAGGAACAAGACTGTAGCCAAATTCCTTGACACGTCTGTGCATGGGGGCTGTTGATGCCTTGACCCCAGACTCAGTCCATTCCTTGTGAATTCTTGGCTTGACAAACCTCATAAGGCTGTGATTTTCTTGGTTGCTTGTGCATCTTTTTCTTCCACACTTTTTCCCTCCAATCAACTTTCTGTTAACATGCTTGGATAAAGCACTCTGAGAACAGCCAGCTTCTTTGGCCAAACTGAGAGACTATTTTGAAGGCTCAGGAAACCTTTGCAGATGTTTTAAGCTGATTAGCTGACTGCAATGTCCAAATGAGTTGAGATGTGAGCCTAAATCATCAAAATTAAAAGAACCAAAGACTTAAACTACTTCATTCTGTGTGAATACAGAGGGTATTTAATACAATTTGAGTTTAATTACTGAAATAAATAAACTTCTCCACAACATTCTAATTTATTGAGATGCACCTGAAACTTTACATTTTTGAAGTTGTTGTTGGCATCCTTCTGTCTTCGAGAGACAATGGTTTAGAATCTGCACCCAAGAAAAATAATTTTCTTTATTTTTTGTTTATTAGAAAAATAATAAACATTTTCATGATTTTCCAGCTTTTTGAGACGCACCTGTAATTCAGTAATGCGGAGAAGAACAAAAAGCTCTCAGAAATCAAAGTTGTGCTCTCGTCTATCACAAGGGACAGAATATAGGCCACAGCCAAAGCAATCTGGCATCACTAAACCTTGAGGAGAGCCAAGCGTGACCTCCTCTAGAATGCACCATTGTCTGCCAAGATGGGCTGGATGCCACAGCGCCTCACCTGTAGTGTCCAGTTACTGGCCAAAGTGATCGTTTGACCTTTCTGCTTGTGGCCCGTTCTGATCTCTCATGTTTTATTTATGCTACTCAGAACGCGCCCCTGTACCAGTGTACTGGAAAGTGATATTGCATCCTCACGCATAAGTCACAAACAAAAAGGGTGTTTTTAATAGATTTTGGCCCTGCTTTGCTGCTCTGGTTTCAAGCTGAGGGTTCTCAGGTTTCCCAGACAACACAAACAATTAGCAGAGGCCACGAAGGGGAGAGACAGCCTGCTAATTATCTACGGAACCTACTAGAGAACATGGACGCGGATCAACGCTCCAGTCTTCTGCAAGGACCTGCTGCGGCACCCAAACTGATACAGAATGTTTTTATCTACGATAAAGCATTGTTTAATACTTTAGTATTCTGTTTACTACATGTGACTTCTGCAGATTTTTGTGGTCTTGATCCATTGCCTGGGCCTGAATCTCAATCTAAATGTTGCAATTAAACAGACATTTGGGAGACCCTAAAGGATTATTTATTTACACTGTTAACCATTTTCCCTTCCCCTAATGGTCATTATGTGTTTTATTGGCAGCTAAGACCTGGTAAACTACACAAGATCAGAGTCCATCTTCTGGTTTCCTGTTGAGATCAAAGCAGGTGGAAATGGTAATAAATGGTGGCCTGCTTGGGGCCATTATATTAACTAAGTGTACATGTGTGTAGTAAAATGTGCATCCTGATTTTGCTGAGTTCAACTTGTTCTTGGGTCAAATTATTTTTGGAACAACATTTGAATCTAAAATTTTAGTTTTGACCATATCTCTACATCTAAACCTAACCTTATCCATGAGTAATGCCTAATATCATATTTAATGATAGATGACTGAAAGTGATGTAACAATGATTGTAAGCCTAAACTTCACAAAAACTATAACTGGTTCTTCAAATATGATTGGCTAATCACAATTTTGTTCCAGGTCAACCGGGTTGACCCAGGGACAATTTGAACTCAGCAAAATCAGGTTCTGTGTAGTAAATGTGTGCATAACTGCACTTATAACTAGAATACGCTCATCCTTGTGCAAACCAACATCAATGCCACTCGCTAATTAAACTCATAATAACCCAGAGCAGGTTTGAAAATATGTATTCTAAAGTAGCAGTTCAGCAAGCTGATGCTTTTGATTAGTGAATATATATACATGAATATACAGTGTATATATATATATATATATATATATATATATAGGAACAAATTAGAGATGGAGATAATCAGTTAAATGATTATTTCACCCAAAAATGAAAAATTTATTAATCACTAACCCCCTTTCTGTTCCGAACCCATAAAAGCTTTGTTCATCTTTGAAATGCAATTTAGGATATTTTATATGAAGATTGGTAGGCTTTGTTCCATTGACTGCCAAGTAATGAACACTGTAAAAGTATGAAATAGTCAAAATGGCCAGAATAGTCCATCTGCCATCAGTGTTTTTAACTGTAACATTATGAAACTATGAGAATACTTTTTGTATTGAATGAAAACAAAAATAGCAACATTATTCACCAATTCGGCATCACAGTGTCATCGTAGAGCCATTTTGGAGAGTATCTGCTGGACTCAAACTGTGCATGCTGGTCTGTGTCAGCCGAAAAAATGTTGTTCTATATGAATTTATGCTTTGATTTGGTTAAAAATAGCACATTCCTTTTATGTCAGGGTAAACACAGAGCAGTGCATATTTACATCCAGTGGATACTCTCCAAAATGATGCTACAGTGACGTGCTACAGTTTTAAAACTCCGAAAATTAGCATCTTTCTGAATTCATCTGTCAGTAAATGACTCTTCAATACAAATTTGTCAAAAAGGACCCGTTTTAAAAAGGAGTTCGTTGTCAAAGGTATTTTCAAATTTGAACTTATTGTGCCACCTGGTGGGGAACACAATCAAACAAATAGCGCAGAACATATTCTCACATGTTCAGTTTATGTTATGGCATAAATCCAAACCTTTTAATTCTCTACCTCTATTATAAGAACAACAACAGCAACAACAAAAAACCTGCACTGTGAGTCATCAAATATTTTTGGAGAAAAACACCTTTTTTTTTATAATAAATAAGATTCATACAGTTCTGCTATTTAAGCTCTCAATGAGAGACTCTTTCAATTACAAACTACATACAGTAGCTCTAGGGATTTTAATAAAGCAAAATATTTAACTCATGCATGCAGTCATTACTGATTTTGATCAGCTGTTGATCAGATGCAGTGGGACCGATAGAAGATTAGGTCAAAACTAAAATAATGAAAGTGAAAAATGGAAACTGACACAGCTAGCTGAATCTAATAGGGCACATATGCTCATTATTAATATGAGGTATAAAACATTTAATAATACAACTTAGAACAGTTTTAATTTTAACTAAACAATACTATTTTATTAAATATATCGGTCTCCTGGAATTTCTCAGTGCAATAAAAAGTCATTAAATCATATGAAACGTTATTTTCATTAAAAACATGTTCATAAACCAGATGTTGTAGAGATCATGAAATTTATCATGTTTCATGTAAAAAGTGTTACACAAAATTAAATTGTTCTAGCTTTCTTTTTTAAGATCTTATTTTTATTTTTTTTAGTTTAGATTTTAGTGTTTATTTCAGTATTGTATTAACCTTTTTCTTATTTCCTGTCAAATCACAACTTCCACATCCTATACTTTATAAATTCCTCTGGTTTAAAGTTTCATGAACCATTAAGTTTCCATGAAAAGGTGAACCTTTTTCCTTCTTTTTGTTTTTTTTTGCATTTGTATTTGTAAAAAAATCTTCAATTGGCATACAGTTTAATAGAAAGTTTAGAGCAAAGAACAGCAGACACGTGCAGCGCATTCTGTTGTATGTTTTCTACATAGAAACAAACAAACAAACAATTCATTCTTGGTTATCATGGTATCAGTGATTTTTACATTCCATAAATAGCAGAAAATTAAGTCTAATTCAGTGAAACAAAATGTCTAGTGTAAAAGCAAACATCCAAGCAGTCATTCTGTAACTTCAACATTCCTGAGTCTCAGA
This sequence comes from Enteromius thamalakanensis, assembly GCA_032357475.1. Lineage (NCBI taxonomy): Eukaryota > Metazoa > Chordata > Actinopteri > Cypriniformes > Cyprinidae > Enteromius > Enteromius thamalakanensis. Next base: position 2,572,405 of record JAUCMT010000013.1, on the reverse strand, counting down.
TTAGCCTCTATCTCTACCTACAGCCCACAATTTAGCCTTCAAATTAAAGTGTTGTTTCTTATTTCAGAGAGGTTTTTTTTCCTGTTAATGGAGTGAAATGAGACCTGAAAGAGAGAGACAGTGGGAGAGAGAAGGAGAAAGGGATTTCTGCTTTAAAAGTCCTGTTTAAAGTCCATTGATCAGAGACTCATTTGTTGCCCAGGCTGAAGTGCACCGTGGACAGGTCCAGTTACTCGTCTCCAGGGTTCTTATACATTCTGGTGTCTGCACCCATCTTACTTTGAATCTGACCCACTTTTTCTCATACTCATTCAATGTCTGACATTAGCCAACCAGAAGATGAGTCTAAGTAACTATAGTTTCAGCATAGTTAACCATCTAAGATCCATACTTCATAATCAAATCTATAGAGACGCATAAATGAAACAACAAATTTAATAATATATATATTAAGGATCCATATTAAAACATCAGTGCTGTCAAATGATTCATTGTGATTGATCACATCCAAAATAAAAGTTTTTGTTTATATAATATATATATATGTGCATACACTGTTTGTTATCTATATTATCTATATATAATAACATACAAATAAATATATATTTTGAAAATATGTCACTGTATACATTTATTTCAATATACACAAATATTTAAAAAATGTTTAAACATGTTTTTTTTTTTTTACATTTACATATACATGCATGTGTGTGTGTGTGTGTGTGTGTGTGTATACACATCACGCACACACATATTATATAAACAAAGCACTTTTCTTTTGGATGCAATAAATTGTTTGACAGCACTACATTGTAAGATTGCCTCATTGATTCCTGTCTGTCTGTCTTTACTGTGGAATAAATTAATCATGGGTGAAAAATAGGAAAGGACATGACATGACATGTGGCCAGCATGGTTTCCCATTCTAGGAATTCCAAGTGCACACATACACAGCAGTGAGAAGTGAACAACCACACACACACACACATGTTGGGTTTACAGGTTTTATGGGGACATTCCATAGGCGTAATGGTTTTTATACTGTACAGACTGTATGTGTTATTGCCCTACACCTACCCTACACCTAAACCTACCCCTTACAGGAAACTGTGCGCATTTTTGGATTTTCAAAAAACTTAACTCTGTGTGATTTATAAGCTTGTTTCCTCATGGGGACCTAAGAAATGTCCCTACAAGGTCAAAATCTACTGGTATTCCTATCTTTGTGGGGACAATTGGTCCCCAAAAGGTGATGAATACCAGCTGCACACACACGCACACCGTGAACACACACCCGGAGCAGTGGGCAGCAGCGCCCGGGGAGCAATTGGGGGAACAGTGCGACTCTCACCTCAGTCGTTGTATTTAAGGTGGAGAGAGCACGCTGGTTATTCACTTACCCCACCCACAATCCCTGACGGACCTGGGACTCAAACCCACAACCTTGGGTTATAATCCAACTCCCTATCCATTAGGCCACGACTGTCCCCAAATGCAGTGTATTTATAGGGCATCCACACCACTAGATGTCAGTCCAACATCACCAAAATGACATAAAAATAAATAAATAAAATAAAATAAAACTCACACAACACCACATTAGTCTGTTGATTATAAAAACAGTAAATAACACTTTGAAAGCTTTAAAGATTGGTGCTGTCTCAGATAACCTTTCTATGAATCAGGAACTGCCCATGTAGAACATAAACACCTGTTCTTTCAGAGTTAAATTCCTTCCCAGAGCGTGTAATTATTTTTAGCTCAACTCTTGGATCATTTAGAAAGGATTTTGTCTGATTGGTCTAATCTTCCTCAGTAGGTCTCTGGCACAGGAGGCATTAGCACAACTTGACATCCCATTTAGCAGTAGGGCAATCACATGCATGTGCTCTGCTCAGGAGTTGGCTGCATTAGCCCTGATCCTAGATCAGCTTTGTTGCTATTTATTATAATTTAGAAGAAGATTATGCTCATCCATGCATCATATTTGTTGTATACCGTTTTGGCTACTTTAATAGGTAAACTAAGTATTCCATGCATAAATGCACAGTTTTGCACAGACATATATGGTAGCGCTAGTAGTGTGGTAGTATGCTATTACAAACACTGCCAAGGGTAGCTTGAATTGAAACCAGTCATTCCATATTCACTCGTGACTGAGTGAGCTTTGTGCAGGTGCGTCTCATCTCACCCATGCATGAAATGCCACAGTGGAGATACATGCTCCAGTGAAACAGGATGAACATGGATAAAAGTTTTAATGAAAACAATTGAGTTAACCAGACACAACAAAGCAGATCATAGCACTGCGTTCGCATGGTTTCCCTTAAAGTTAGGCCTCAGTTCGTCAGCTGATTTAAAAAAGTGAAAGAGGGGTCTTGTGATGCGAGGGTCTATAACTGTGGGGTCTAGTCGAGGTATTCAGCTCATGCCAAGTGGCCCGGAAGCTGGCAGAGGGGATGAAATTACAGCTCTGACAAGCTGACATTTTCAGCTCTCTTACTGAGCACTGCTTTCTGTACTGCACCTCAGAGAGTTTTGAAGAACTCACATTCCAATAACTGCTGGACTATTGAAACAACAATCTGCTAATGCGGCGTCGTCGTTTCATTTTACTTGAGATATACATTTTAAGGCAGGGTATGTTCCACCATGTTAAAAATAAATGTGATGGACTTGACTTTAAAATTATATAGTATATATTTCTTGAACAAATACAGGATGCTGAATTGGTCTAACACCAATTTGCATGTGAGACTTATTTGTCCTGGAGAGCAATTTGCAAGGTTGTTAAAATTTTTTATTAACATTGTGTATTATTATAACTATTATTATTGTGTACCATATTGTGAATGTGTATTATTATTATTATACATTACACACTTTTTAGTGTTGTCAAAAGATTAATCATGATTAATCACATCCAAATTAAACTCTTTTTGTTGTTTATATAATATATATTATTTTTATTATTTATTTTTAAATACATTACACAATTAATTGTCCATTAAAACGGAGTAATAATAACTCTATTTTAGTAGGCAACAGTTCATTTATTAAATTACAATTCATACTAATAATAACCCAATGGGAATAATTATTATTTATTCAGGAAAGTTAAATTTACCTAAAAATGGTCAGTCACAAAATATTGAATCAGTTACTTTTTATTGACCAAATAACAAACATTTAATCTTTAAAATGTATACATGTACATACCCTGCTTTACAATCAATTTCAAATGAAATACAATTTTATACACTCATTTTACATAAAACCTCTTAAAAGTTTTCCAATAAAAAAATAAACCAATCTTCATGCATGTCAGAATATGCACCAAGAAAAACTATATTCTTAAATTCTGTCTCACATTTTTTTCATTTCAAACAATAAGAAACTGTAATTTGATGTCATTTGTGCACAAAAGTTACAACACTGGAAATGAGAGGCGGGGTCCTCCTCAGCTGTGAGATCATGCATCACCAACACCCTCGAGTTCATCCTCCTGTTAGAAAGAAAAACATGAAGAATATAAGTATAATTTTTAACATTAGTTTAAGCAATATTAACATGTTAATCTTTTCCTAATGAAAATTAGGGAAAACAGCAATAATAAACAATGTCAATTCAAGCAAAATATAACAACAGCATGGTAAGAC
>JAUCMT010000013.1:2541118-2560796 GCA_032357475.1 Enteromius thamalakanensis | reverse complement strand
TTTAACTCTTTGATATTTATATTCTCAGACTTTACTTATCTTTTACCATCCATGCATCTTTTTTAACCCGGGTTACACCCTCCCCCCACTAAATGTCTGGTGTCCTCAACAGACTACCAAAAAACTACAAGAACTTGGGAAGTAGGATGACCTTTTTTCCATACTATGGCTCTTAGTCTTTGCCTATAGTGATGACAACCCCTCTATGGATAATAGTGATAGGCTGATCTTTAGTTTTTCCTAGCTCATCATAGGTTAAACGAACTACTGGTTTAATCTGTCTCTTGGGCCTTAGTTTAGGAGTATCACCCAATAGATTACGATGTGTATTTGGTTTCTGAGTTTTGGCAGACCGGGCTGTTCTGGGATCCAGATCAGGTTCTGGGGCAGACTCTTCATTATCGTTTTCATTTTGGTCCGACTCCTCTTGAATATCCATCATCTGGTTGGGCTCAGTCTCACTGTCCTGATTAGCGTCTCCGTCCTCCAGTGGCAGTTCTTCCTCTTCACTGCGCGGATCAGAGTCAGTTTCATCACTGACATCATCCTGGTCACTTGCACAATCCTCTTGTGGCACTGCTTGAGATCTAATAGCCTGTCTTAAGGCTTCTCTCACTCTTTCCTGAGTGTAACAGTATCTCTGAGGCTCACAGTATTCACTTTCAGAGGACGAATCAGAATCTTGGGACAGTTGAGGGTCAGACACAACTGTGGCCTGCTTCGGTTTCTTGCCCTTTGGTTTTTGTCTGCCACCACAATTATTGCCTTCTCCAGGGATTGGCAATTTCACATGTTGACCAATAGGAAGAATGTGATCTCTGTGGATTGTTTTTAGACGACCACTTCCATTCTCTTTCTTTAGTTGGTAAACAGGAAGGTTCGGCATTTTTCCAACAACTTGGTAAGGTATTGGACTCCATCTTGTTTGCAACTTGTGCTTCCCTTTGAGACCCCAGTTCTTCAGTAGGACTCTGTCTCCTATTTCTAGAGACTGGAAACAAACTCTCTTGTCATAGCCCTTTTTGTTCTTCTGATGGACTTTGTCTGCCGTCTCAGATGCTAGCTTGTAGGCTTGACGGAGATCTTCTTTAAGCTTTGATACATAGCGTGAGTGACTTTCCTCAGCTTTGTCAATTGTGGTCCCAAAACACAAGTCCACTGGCAGTCTGGCTTCACGACCAAACATTAAGTAGTATGGTGAAAAACCAGTTGCATCACATTTTGTACTGTTATAAGCATGGACCAAATAAGGGACATGCTGGCTCCACTGACGTTTCTTTTCTGTGCTTAGAGTACCCAACATTGAAAGCAGTGTTCGATTGAACCGCTCTGGCTGAGGGTCGCCCTGCGGATGATACGGAGTAGTGCGCGACTTCCGTATCCCCATGTTCTTCAACAAGTCTTTGATTAGATGACTCTCAAAATCTCGCCCCTGGTCTGAATGAATACGGGCCGGAAGACCATAGTGGACGAAAAACTTATCCACTAAGGTTTTGGCCACTGTTTGCGACGTCTGATTCTTGGTTGGGAATGCCTGGGCGTACCGTGTGAAGTGATCGGTGACCACTAAAACATTTCCCATGCCCTTGGAATCAGTCTCCATTGAGAGAAAGTCAATACACACCAGATCCATAGGTCCACTGCTGGAGATCTGGTGAAGCGGTGCGGCTCTCTGGGCAGGAGTCTTGCGTGTTATGCATTCACCACAACTTTTGATATGTTGCTCAGTGTCTTGCAACATTCTCGGCCAGTAGAACCTCTGACGGAGTAAATCCAGAGTTCTCTCTATACCGAGGTGTCCTGAGTCATTGTGTACTGATCTCAACACAACATCATGATACACCTTTGGCAGGACTAGCTGCCGAACCTCCTCCCCTGAGTGACGTTTGGTGATGCGGTAGAGCAGACCGTCACTCCGCAGAGTTAGCTTATCTTTCTCTCTTTTTAGGAGCGACAGCTCCGGACTGTTGCCTGTCCATACATTCTGTTGGACAGCTTTGACCGCTGTACCAATGACTGGGTCCTCTTTCTGTGCCTTAGCAAGATCAGCTTTTGAGACATGTTCCAGGGACTGTAACTCCATTTTAAGAGGAAATGCATAGATGTCCGGGATGCATTCTGGGGAAGCCCCAGTTTGGTCGACACATCTGGTGGGACACTCTGGGCTTTCTGACACTCGTACTCTTTTGCAGATGGATTTAACAGCTGCCTCTGGTATAGTCTCCCATTCAGTGTCAGTGTCAAAGTTTCTGGAGAGGATGTCTGCATCTATGTTATGCTTTCCTGGTCTGTAATGGACATCGAAGTCATATGTGGACAACGCAGCTAACCATCTGTGTCCCACGGCATTGAGCTTTGCCGTAGACAGAACATAAGTCAAGGGGTTATTATCTGTACGCGCTGTAAAGCGCGCCCCATACAGATAGTCATGAAAGCGATCCACCACAGCCCACTTTAATGACAGGAACTCCAGCTGATGTATGGGGTACCTCTTCTCAGCCTGACTTAACTTCCTACTGGCAAATGCAACCGGCCGTAGGTCCCCTTCTTGTAGCTGGTATAGGACAGCCCCCAGTCCTTTGAAGCTTGCGTCCACGTGGAGCTCATAGGGCTTGGTAGGATCAGCGAAGGCTAATACTGGTGCATGGGTTAGACAGTGGATGATCTGCTGAAAGGCTTTATTGCAGGAGTCATCCCACCGATCTCCAAAAGGTTCTGACTCTTTCAAGTAGAACTTGTTGAGGTCTAGACTCTTTTTCTTGCTCTTTTGTGTCGGAGCATAGCCTTTGGTCAGTTCAGTGAGAGGTCTCACAATGGCGGCATAGTTAGCAATGAATCGCCTGTAGTACCCGCAGAAACCTAAGAACGATCTCAGAGACTTTAGGTCATGGGGCTGAGGCCAGGTGGTTACAGCCTCAATCTTCTGCGGATCGGGAGAGACACCCTGGGCAGACACAATATGGCCGAGGTACTTCACCTGTGGCTGACAAAATTGGCATTTGTCCAGTGAGACCTTTAGTCCTGCCTCTCCTAGACGATCTAGGACTTTGATGAGCCGCTCTTCGTGTTCCTCCAGCGACTTCCCGAAGACAATAAGGTCGTCCAAATAAACCAGGACTTGGAGGAGGTTCATGTCTCCGACTGTTTTTTCCATTAGACGCTGGAAAGTCGCAGGCGCTCCTGTTATTCCCTGCGGCATTCTCTCAAACTGGAAGAAGCCTAGTGGACAGATGAACGCCGTCTTCTCTTTATCTTCCTCTGCCATTGGAATCTGGTAGTATCCACTACGCAGATCCAGCACTGTGAACCATTTGCTTCCAGACAAAGAGTCCAGTGCTTCGTCAATGCAGGGGGTCGTGTACTGATCTGGCACGGTCCGACTGTTAAGGAGCCTGTAGTCTATGCACATCCGTATGGTTCCATTTTTCTTCCTAACTATTACAATCGGCGAGGCATAGGGGCTACGGGACTCTTTAATGATGCCAGCACAGAGTAACTCTTGCAGATGTTTTCTTACATCCTCTATGTCTGCAGGTGCCAGTCGACGTGATCTTTGCCGAAAAGGTCTTGTGTCAGCTAGGCGGATGGTGTGCTCCACCTCTTTTGCAAGGCCCACATCCCATTCATGGACTGAGAAGACGTGGGAGCGTTCCGCTAGTTTTTGTCCAAGCCGGTCCTTCCACTCTTCAGGCACAGTAGAGTCACCAAAGTCGATCTGGCTGCTATCAAACGCTGTTGTCTCTGGTTTTTTGCTTGGCATGGAGATGACACTTTCAGTGCGATAAAGGTGACCCATGACGGTTCCCACAGGGATAACGGTTTCCCTGGCGGACTGGTTCTGCACCAGGATCCTGAAGCTGTGACTTTGTACCGCCTTGGCGGGCACAACCATGGGTTGTAGCAGTACATCACCTGGCAGAGAAGCTAAGGGAGAAGAGTCAAACATCAAGATCTCTTTGCCAACTGTCTGTTGAAAATGTACTTTGCAGGTTATTGGCAAGTCTTTTCCAGGGGGTAAGGACAAGGGATCTGAACCTTGCCAAGACACACAGCCAACCTGGTCATCCAGAGAGCCTAGGGGGATGGAGTCTATGAGTGTGGGTAGCGACTCCCTGTGAATTTGGATGCCCAGGCTCTTGGTTATGTCGCGCCCCTCTTTTCTGCATTCCTGTACCAAATTACGGACATGGCTGGTGTTAGTGCCAACAATGATAGGAATCTGCTCTTCTTTTGGGCTTGGACAGATCAAGGCAAGGACTGGTACTGTGTGTTTGGTGCCAGTCACTTCAGCCGGATATTCAACATCTACCACAACATAGCCAAGGTAGGGGTAACTGACATTCGACTCGCTTAAACCCCAAATGTTGAGACCAGTGACCGGGTGCACTGGGATGGAAGGCAGATGGGCTTTGTACCAGTACTCGAAGATTATAGTGACCTGTGATCCACTATCAAATAAGGCATCACAGGGCTGTCCATTCACTTTAAGTGGCACAATACTTGGGGGCCCAATCAGTCCTTCTGGAATTCCAGCTGGGGCGGGAGAAGTCAGAAGACCCTGCTTAACGTGGCAGTCAGTGTCAGTGGCATTACTTGTTGAAGTACTTGCACTTTCTTTCAGTGTCTTGACAGTTTGGATGAGCTTTCTGATAACTTTGCTCTGATTCTCAGGATTTTGACACTTTGCAACAAAATGTCCATTTTCCCCACAGCGGTAACAGAACTGTTCACCCAAAGGCGTTCTGTTCTGATAAGGGGTCCTTGTCTTTGAGGTAGCCTCTACTGCTGCCGCGGTAGCCAGTTTTACCGTGGAATCTGGAGCAGTACCTCTTTGGGCTACTTTCTGCTGCAGTCTTTTCACTTGTTTCTTCAAAGCAGCCAATTCTTTGGTGTCACGGTGCTCACTTGACTGCAGTGAGGAAGAATCTTTAGCTACGACATCAGAGGGCTTAGTCATGCAGGTGGCTAACTTGGCCTTAAGCTCTTTAACTTCAGCTTTGAGACTTTGTATTTCTATATTGTCAGCCCCTGAAGGTTTTGTCTGCACATGCTGGACTGAGGTATGTAGTTTTCTCCTTGATGCCTCATACTCTTCCTCTGTGCGAATCTCACTTAAGAGTTGGAGGAAAGTTGGAGGAGTGGACTTTCTTTCTCTCAGGCGCAGATTAATTAGCATGAGATCGGAAGCAACAGCCCCTCTCAGAAGTTGTTCTAGGCGAGCTTTGTCTTTGCTAGAAGCTGGAAATCCTCCTCTCTGAACAACTTTAGTGAGGGCCCTCTCCAGACGCCTCAGAAAATCAGACAGTCTTTCTCTTGATTGCTGCTGCATTAAGCGGAAAGCAAAATAGAGATCATCCCCAGACTCAGCACTGCCAAATGCGCTTTCCAAAGCCTCTAGGTATTCAACAGGGCCTGCCTCAGGTTCTGACTCACGGACTGATTTGGCAATCTCCAACGCGGGCCCCTTTAAACTCTCCATCAACCGGCGTCTTTTCTCCTTGTCTGTGCAGTCGCTTTCCTCTACCATGAGCCATGCCTGCTCAAGCCAATGGTCAAAGGGGTCTTCACTGGGGGAAACTGGCAAGTTCCCGGAAAACAGCCTCAACCGCCGATAACCACCTTCAGCTTGTGGTTTACTGGCCTTCTCCAAAAAATCCCCAACCGCTTGCAAAACAGACTCAGTGGAGTTTATGGAAGGATCAGAGCTGAGCTGTGGAGGAGCAGGGCTGAGAAATAAGCTTTTTATATCTTCAATAGTCCTACCCTCAGTGTCTAGGAGACTCTTCAACTTCACAGCAAAATCGTCAGGAGCTGCACATTCATTAAGAGTCACTATTGGCCATTTCTCACCACTGTGCTGGTCCAGCACTTCCTTGGGTGCATTATCTTTAGGTATACTTTGTTTGCACTCGCAGAGAACCATTAGGCAGCTCAAGGGGGTGTGGAACAAGCGCCCTCTAACCCGGACTCGCCCTAGACACTTAATAGTCTCCAAGGTTTCTTCTATCTGGGCTATTTCCACTTCCTCTGGAACCAGAACCAAGAGTGCTTTAGCTTCCTCCAAACCTTCACCCCGACACCACCTCTTCAGCTCTGCAGCAAGCCTGGTGTGGTCTGCCATACTCGTTGTAGCCAAAAAATACTAAGCAATATAAACTAGATACTTTAGGTTAACTTGTAACTTTGTTTTGTTTTTAGCGTGTTGCCCCTTTAACATTTCTATGAAGCCCAAAAACATCCCAGCGGTGCCTCCATTTTATGTAGCCCTCATTTACTCAATACCATTAAATAAATGGGCTTTGGGTTCTTTGTCTAGCGTACACGCGTACTATATTCTTAAATTAACTTCTCTTTTGTTTTTGGGATCAGTAAAGCTTATTCCTTAACAGTAGCACTACACGCGAAAATGAACACTAGTGTCTATAGTGCAGTAAATCATATCATACACCATGTAAAAATAAATCAATGTAACCCTTCTTTAATTTACAAAGAACAATGAAAACAATAAAATAATAAAATGACAGGTTTCAGTATTAAGGCAAAATAAAACACACACAGCAATTTACCAGCTGTACACAAAATCTCCACATACACAGTGGTAAGAACAATTTTAGTCCCAAACTAAACCTAAAGCCGGCAGAAATACAACCTACGTTGCAGGCCTGTGTTGCTCCAGTATAAATCCAAACGATCTTCAAACTTGGAGTTCTTCACTCAACGAGCAATATAAATAAATAAATTCAGTACCTTGTGAAACTTGCGATTCCCATCAGGTTAATCCAGGCAACAAGTTGTCTCCAGCTCCTTCAGAAACACACCTCTCTGACGGCAGTAAATGGCGAGATGAGGTCCGTGATCTTCACGTGCTCCACAAGCTACCTGTTTTAGCTTCCCACGTTGCCAGAGGTACTCAGAGTGACGCGGGCACTCAGAGTGACTATCTGGGGTCCGTCTGTCGCTATCCAGTTCGGTAACGATCCTCTGCAGCTTTTACGTCCCACAACTTTAGCGAAACGGCAGTCTACAGTAGTCCTTATCAGCGAACGGCTGTGTTAGCCTCACTTTAACTCAAGGCGTGCACGGCCGCAGTAAACAAAACACACAGTCCAGCAGCTTCACGCCGAAACTTTACGTGTCATGTCACTAACTTACCGACACTGTGTCTTCTCTTTTTACAAAATCAGAAAACACTTACTACAACAGTACTGCGTAAAACAAGCTAACTTCTCCGGATGTGTCGTCTCACTCCCTCTCTCTCTCTTCTCCCGCCCCTCCCTCTCTTCTCTTTTTTTCTATATCACCTTCACAGACCATATCCCCATAGGAAATTACAGTTCTCAAAAACAATTCACAATAAAAGAAAAATAACTTATTTTAAACAATGCAAACAAGTTTTTAATCATTTTACATGAACTTGAATCCTTTTAATAAACAACAAACTTAAATAAATGAATTTAACTCTTTGATATTTATATTCTCAGACTTTACTTATCTTTTACCATCCATGCATCTTTTTTAACCCGGGTTACATATATATATATATATATATGTGCAGGACTTTGTAAATGCGTTCTGTTGTATTACTACAGTATAGAGTGTCATAATAAATACATAAATTAATGAAATAAATAAATAACTAAATGACAAAGCAGAATGAAATGTATGCTGTATAAACAGACTCTTTTTTTTTCTCATCTTGTTGAATCACAGCCTTTTGTTGTCCCTGAAAGACCAATCTTGAAAAAAAATTAAATGACATAGCCTCTCACTTTGCTAAGCTGAATCTTTAGATAGTCCTTCAGATAAATACAGAAAAAGCTAACCTTTTGTTTTCAAAAGCACATTGTGTGGGAAGCATGGCTCATGGGATGTGTAATTGTACTGATTTCTGCTTTCTGAAGTTGGCTGAAGTTTACTTGCTTTCAGAGATAGTGATTATCAGATATTTCTCCTGTGTGTGGAGCTCAGTGCATCAGCTCCCAGCAATATCCTCTTTGCTTTGATGTGAAGGTTGTTCTTTCTCCATCTTCTCAACATGCATTTCAGTCCCTCAGAAAACATGCTGAATATCTGCATGCCTATGGGCTTTACAAGTCGTTCGGAAATGGTCCAGCGATTCGAATGATCCAAATGGAAATCGCGTAGATTAGTCTCAGAATAGTGATCAAATGTGTAATTAAAAGATAAAACCAATAAGATAAATATAGAAGACAAATTTCTCACCTCCTTCTGTAATGTAATTAGTTGAGGAGGTATTTTTGGAGATGTAATTACAGAAAACGCAAATTTGAATCAGCAAGTGTGGTTCTGTGCGTCAAACTGTGTTAAAAAGTGCTGGCACTTTTGACTAGCCTGAGCATTTCCCGCACAGTCTCACGACCAATTCGTACGTATTCGTACGAGGTGCCAAATTCGTGCTAAATTGTATTAATTTCGTGCAATTTGTCTAAAACCCTGTTACAGGTAGGTTTAGGAGCAGGGTTAGATTTTCGTCATTCGCACAAATTCATATGAATTGACTACTCGTAAAATAGGTACGATTTCTTCTAAATCTTATGAATTCATACGAGTGAGGTCTTACGAATTTGTACGCATTAGCCACCTAGCAATACAAAAAATTTGTATTGCTGTGAGATCAGGTTGACATTTCTAAAATACGCCCTGCATGAACAGAAAACACATTTCTCCTGGCAAACAACGCTCTGATGTGTAATCATCATGCACTCTGTCAAAGAAGATCATTCAGTCAGACACTGAAAATCATGAGGAAAACGAGGGTTTTGGCTTGTCATTCAAAATAACTATTACACAATGAATGTTTTTTTCTTCCTGTTTTCTTTTTATATTTCATAAACTTGCACTTCAGAGACATTCATATAACCATTAAGATGTAGTAAAAATGCAGAACATTGGAGTACAAATATGGCATACATACAAAATATACATTTTTTAAGTAAAAGTAACTTTTTGTTTTGCCACCTTAACTTTATTAAATATTATTCTTGTTGTTAACATTATTAAAACAAGTCAATAAATCATACATACAACATACAGTAAAATATAATGCATACTACTTGTCAAAAAAATGTGGACACCCGCTGTTATTTACTGTTTAATTTTTAAATGATTAATTAAAACTTTAATTAAATATTTAATACATTTTTATTTAATTATATGGTTATACTTATAATAACACTTTGGTTATCCTTAAGCTTATGTGATTCAAGTTATTGCTGAAAATAACAGTAAAAGTAAAACAATACAAAGCCGCGACAAATGTATATGGTTTTGAAGAGTTGATCAACTACTCTACAGTAGCTGTACATCTCTATCCATTCAACAGGGGGAGCCAATGAGCCATAATTCTCAATGCACAGCTGGAACGAGGACAATCTTCCATACAATACAAAATGATGCTTTTTGTTTCAGTCGCACCGCTGTGCTGCTCTCTCCGGTCATTTATTGAAAGCAAGGACATTAAGATGCAAAGAGAGCTCTCACAACTCTGCGGCCCTTGCAGAGACACCCACACTGCTGTTCCTACGCACAAACACTATGCTAAACAACAATAGGCTGAAGAGAGGAAGAATGAATAGCAATAAGAGAAACAAACTCAGAGCGTTTGTGTTTTTTCAGACCTGTCCTCTGCGACAAGTTTATTAAACAAGGTAGCAGTTAGTGGAAGTGTTAGTGTGAGTTTACACACTGATACACGTCTCAGGCGAATAAACTCTGGTGGCTCCAGAGGAGGACTTCTCTCAGCTTCAGGCATCGTGAGGAAATAACAGATTTCCCGCCACAGATAACAGCTCCTGCTACAGCACTTTTAGGACATTTAAACACTTGTGCAGCCGGCTGAATGCAGATTCCGATTCATGGCAAACTGACTCTGAAAGAGAATTGTTTGTGCCTTTGTAGACCCAGGTAGAGACAGGCTCCTCATGAAGAAGCAAAAAAAGGGTATTTATATCACACTGAAGCTCTGAAGCCTGAAGCCTTCCAGAAAGAGGCAAGCATCAAGTCTGTCATCGTAGAAGAACATGGAACCTCTGATGAAACAACAGAAGATCGTGCCATTTTCTGCTCTTCTCTGAATAGCTGATATAAAGTATAAAAATAAATAAATACATTGAGTACTTAGTCAAAGTGGTAAATCAGACTGAAATCAGAATGACACCTTTTCCACATAGCTGTTACGTTTATATGCAGTGAATGAATGTTTCTGGGACAAAAACTAGCATAATTATATCAAGAAGGTGAAGTAACGGCTCCAAAACAATTTAGATTTTCCCTTCCATGTCCAAAAAAACAAAACAAAACAAAAAACATGATTAATAGTATTATTATTATTTGCAGTATGGCTTTGCATAAATAAATAATGTCTCTAACAATTATTATAAGTTTTGTTTTTTTATTAAAAGGGGCGATTCTACATTGAATTACTCCCTGGGGGGGGCGGCTGACCCGTCCGCCATTATTTATCAAATCAATACATAAAAATGGCAGACAGGCCAAATAAATATGCAAATTCACTGACAGTAATTGACATTTATAAAGAATACCCCAGCGACTTTTAACCGAGGAGAAAGCAGTCTCTTTTTTTTTATTTTTTACTGTTATTTATTCTGTCATTAATTACCCACCCTCAAAAGACATCCAATCATCTTTGGAACACAAATTAGGTAATTTACAATGCATTCTGAGAGCTCTCCCTTCATAGCCAGCAATGCAATTAACACATCAATGTCCAGAAACAGCAATGAGATAGTTTGAAGTTTTTTCAACTTTTGTCAGTGTGCTTTGCAGTTTGGTCTTAAATCAAAAGATTGATAAGAGCAATTAATACAATAAACTGTTGTGCTGTTTTGCTATGTACAATATATGTGGAAGTATGCAAAATGCAAAAAAAAAATATTTACTATTCGTTCATACTGTGAATCTATTCTATTTTAAAGCCCTAATTGAATTTGTGCAGCCAAGCGGATTTGTTACCATGAGAATGACCATTTCACTGCTTGGTCCTCTATACAAAAGTTTCCTAACAGCTTTTACACTCTTTCTGTTTCCTGTATCTGTCTGCTCTCTCTTTGGATGCTTTTTTCTTGCAGATAACAGTTATTCTGTTCCTCTGCCAGTGCTGCTGCCAGTCTGTTTGCCTACTTTAAAATGAATAGAAACAACTTAATGGACCTTGTGGCAAGACGGCGCAAAACAGTGATGCAGTATGCCATTAAACCAGGCGCAACTCCAAACAAATGAAGATTCACAATGATTGAGGAGTCACTGGATCGTTCCAGAAATCACAATGTTTTCTTTAATGATCTTTTGTTTCTTTGTTTATGTAACAATGAGATAAATTACAAAGCAATGTTTACATCATGAAGAAGTTACAATACGTATATAGGCTATATAAGTTATAATATATACCACACACACATGTTTCTGGTCTTTCTTCTTAGCTTCTATATATTAGTAATAACTTGTGATTTATAACATGGGTAAAGGTAGCAATAGGACAGCATGTACTTATACTAGCACAAAGATGATGGTTCAGTGGTTATTCTCAGATCAGTGATGTATGCGGTTGGGAGTAATAGGAGCTTAGAGAATGGACAGGGTAAGGTTATTAAGATAGCAACACAGATACAGGCGTGAGGATCCTTTATGTCCCATCAGTGTGAGAAACAACACAGCAAACTAGCTCAAGGAATGAACCTACTGTAACAACATTCACA
The DNA here is from genome assembly GCA_032357475.1 of Enteromius thamalakanensis. Taxonomy (NCBI): domain Eukaryota; kingdom Metazoa; phylum Chordata; class Actinopteri; order Cypriniformes; family Cyprinidae; genus Enteromius; species Enteromius thamalakanensis. The sequence goes on along the minus strand of JAUCMT010000013.1, from coordinate 2,549,061 downwards.
GAAAATATTAACTGCTGTAGATATAGCTGCAGCTCTTCAATTAAAATGATCAAGACCTAGAAAATAGAAAGAACAATCAGAAAATCAGTAATGAACATTAGCTAACTTTACAATTACTTTATCACAATTTATTACAAGGTCCAGTTTCTGCTATTAACAAACCATTAACTATGACTTTTTTTTTTTAATAAATTCCTAATATGCTGCTTGTAAATAGTTTGCAAGGTAGTTGTTAAGTTTAGGTATTGGGCAGGATAAAGGATTATGGTCATGCAAGTATTTATAAACAGACAGTATGTTATTGATAGGCACGCTAACAAATAACTAGTTAATAGTGAGAACTGGCGTGTATACTAATATGTAATATGTAAAATGAAAACACTTTGAAGAAAAACTTTTTTTTTTGCATTAATTAAAACTAATATATTAAATACTTCCATGTTTTATATCTTGCTTGATTAAAGAATAATTTAAAACCCCTCCTTTGCACGACGCTAATCTGCTGTGATTGGTCGATTGAATCACTTCATTTTCACATCATCACTACTGTAATGTCTGCTGAAGTGTTTGTGAGTGCATTGTGAGTATTTTTGTCACTACAAAAGCCACACCTAGTTGCGAAGAATGCATTCACATTTTCATTCAGACCAATGCGAAAAGACCAACAAGTGGGAATGCAATACGCTAATTAACATAAAATGGCTTGGGATTTGTTTAAAAAATGACCAGTTTTGGGAGACAATAACTTTTAGACGTAAGCATTTCAAGGTTGTTTTAACAGCTGTGTTACATACCTCATGAAAGATCATTTAAAAAAATAAATCAATAAAATAAAATGCATAATATGGGTACTTTAAATACTATGTATAAATAAATATAAGTATTAGTGAAATTTACAGTAAAACTAATGCCAGATGTAATATATATATATATTTATATAAATGGTGTTAATGAACTCATAAGATCACGAAGGTCTTCTAATTGTTTACTTTTTGTTGTGAACTCGTCTTTAAAACTAAAGAGGATCAAGCCTTTTCAGTCATTGGCCCTAGACTGTGAAAGTATGAAAACGTATTTGTATTCTGTGGCTTTTAATTCTTGATTATGTTTTTGCATGTTATGTTATATTAAATGTTGTTGTTGTTTTTTTTTTCTTTTAGATTTACAGTCCTTTAAAGTATAAACATACTTACATACTACTTATAATAGTAAAATAAGACATATTATTTATAATATTATCTACAATAACTGGGTAATAAATAGGTACTAACCCTTAAACATAAACTTGACCCTTATATCACCAGATTTTTTCTTAGATAATTACATTGTAATTACAAATTAAAGCATGCTGAGGAAAACAAAAAAACAAAACAAAAAACAAATCTGAATTCTGTTTCACAGAAGGAAAAAATGATGGAATTTACCTTTTGAATGTATTTTTTCAAACATTGTAATTACACAAAGTTAACCAAAATAGAAATTTTAACAATTGTTCCCATTTGTTCTTGAGTGCACTGGATAAACAATCTTTGAATCTGTGAACAACAGCTCTTTGCACAGGGCGCTGGACTCAGATAATCAAGTAAAGGTCACTCACATTTGATCAGCCATGATGTGGGGAAGAAACCGCTGGCTACGGTTTATTCATCAAATGCAGCGATTGGTGGCTAATTAGCGAGGCTAAAGACTTGATCGGAGGCGCGTTGACAGAATGGATACTTAGGATAGAGAGGGTGAAGCAATCAGGTGTGTAGATGCGCCTGGGAATGAAACGGCTTCAGGCTGCCGTCCTTCAGAGCCTGAAGCGAACACAGGGTTAACCAAGCATCGCATGCTTCGAACACAGTAGATCAGCTCCCGCTGAGTAAATGTATGCCTGGCTGGAGTTGAATCCAAACAAGCGGTATTACCACCATTCCTCTTGATGTCGTCAGCAAAGTCACTTGGGATGCGAGAGGCGAATGCCTAGTATTACAACACCAAAGGCAAGCGACTGTTCTTCATATCTGAGACAGATAAAGGCAGACAGGGTGAAGGGGTCTGCTTTCCGATATCTGAGTAGTGTCCTCCAGATATGAATGAGTGTCTTTTAGCTTCAAAACTCTGTGACCTCATGATGTTGTTGTGAAACCAAGGCAATGCCTCCAGCTCTGGGCATCTCAAATCTGGATGAGGCTCTGAGCGTTTGAGCCACTGCCTGGCATTTGGTGAGGTTTTCCTTTTTGCGGTTCAGCGAACTCTTGTTTGTCTGTCTTTTAGTTTTCAAAGCAGTCCCTCTCGTCTGATTTTGGCCTGCTCTCTAAATTATGGATCATTGCGCGGTTCTCTCGCCTCGTCGGAAGCTCCGGAAAACAGTAGGCTACCGCAGCTAGCTCATCAGAGAAAGGTCAGATGCGTTCGGATGGCATGGATTTCCTCAACCACATTAATTTCAGGAGGGAAAAAGATGAGAAACAAATGCTCCTGCAAAATGGCAAACGGATAGCCATTAAGCATTGACAATCACTCGTTTATTTTATTTGTCTTTCATTTACTTCATTTGTTGCTTGAAAAGATAATAGATATAATTATTACAATTTCTTTATTTCTTTCCTTTTCATAACACAGTGAGTTTAAAATCTGAACAAAACCTCCTAATCCTAAATCTAATCCTAAATCCACTTATTACTTTTTTTTTTTAAACTTACGTCACTAAACTATTCCTTCATCCATCCATTCATTCACTTGTTTGATCGACTGGTTTTTCAGTCTATTGAACTAAACCACACTTATATAGACATGACTCAATTTTTCAGTTTGTAGCACTGTGACATTCATATTTCAGTAACTTCAAGCTGCTGGCGACAAAGAAAGAGACATACAGAGGTAGACAACTTTTGCTGCCTGTCAAAGAGTCTCACACCAAAGTTAATTTAAAACATAAAAAAGTTAAAGCAAGACATTTTGAAAATAATCAGCTGGGAGAACATCTAACAACTAATAAAGTTAATTGACTGTAACCTGATTAGCTATAGAGGGATGTTTAAGTGTTATAAAATATATTTTTGAGTGTGGCAACTAATTCTGAAAGTAGTACATTATCTAACTCACCAAAGCTCTAAACACTCACTGGAGGAAGGAGAATGAGCAGCAGACACCTTGGTTTACTCCGTTTGCACACATGGTACAAGAGATCAATAATTGTAATTATTATCATTATTTTCTCTTGGCCTTGGCTAATCCCTAGTTGTGGCAAGAGTTCGATTTTCGCATTGCATCAGGGGAGAGAGATTACACTATACAGTCCCTGAATTTGATGTAGTGCATTTGTTCCCATTTCAGTGACACTCCCACAGTGCCAGACTAATAACAAATAAACACCAATAACATGCTTATTTATAAGTGTATCATCATTACATGGAAAATTAAATTACATTTAAATTAAAATTAAATAATGTATAAAAAAATACAAATACAAATATAGCCCAACACATTTGTCACCTGCTGTATATCGACAGGATACCAATTGAAATGCTGACTTTCCACTGAAACTGTCACGCTGCATCACACGATTCAGATAAACAGATAGACCAGAATCTTCAACCAGGCTGACAATTAAAATAGAGTGCAGAGGCTAATTAGAGCGGTCTTTATTTCGCTGAGGCGGTATGGTGAACTTTAATTCATGCTGGCTGGAGAGGGAGCAGATTCATTTATTTGGGTAATTGAAGGTGCTGATTAGATGTCTATGAGAGAAAGGGAAAGGAGAATGATTGCTTGCAGACTCTAGCTGAGTAACAAACCTTATCTACCTTTCGCAGTTTCCTCAGATAGTGCTTTAAATCTTGGCCAGGCACCACATTTAAGAAGAGAAAGACAGAGATAGCAAAAGGCCACCTGTTGGAAACAGGGTCTTATGTTATTATCTTACTTTATATTTGAATTTGGACGTGTATTCGGAAACTGTCAGGAAATAGGTTTGAGATGACAGCTGTAACGTAAAGCTATCTGCAGATGAGGGACATGCAGATACGTTCATTAAAGAGGAAAATGAGAACATCCTGTTAAAGTCTGTTAATATGCTCACAACTAAAATTAACAACTGATTATATAAATCACGGCCGGTTTTAAATTCACCTTTCATGTAAACGCAAGGAGGAGAGAACAGTTGTAACTGGAGGCAGTTGACCTTTTTATCAGACACACATGTGCTTTTCTAACGCAAGTCTATATTAAGCATTGGAAAATTCAAACCCAGCCCCCATCAGCTGATCACACATCCAAGCTCTCTATTGGCAGATCACATCAGAGCGCCCTATTTAAACACTGCTTTCATCTGCTTGCTTTGCTGCTTTCCCAATCTCCTCCTGCTGTGGGTTCAACTTAAAACAATGTCATACTGTTGTCATTGTTGCTTGCTCTGTTCCGGGGGTTTGTGCTACTCTACTATTCTTATAATAGAAGGGTGCCCCTGAAATGGCTGTTTATTCCCTTTCTTGGCTTTCATGGAGCTCATGAAATGGAAAGAGAACTTGGAACAGAGCCATACTGCCAAATGATATTCATATTATACAAAAAATATATATATTATAAACATTTATACTACGGGGCAGTTGAATGCTTGAATCTGATTGGCTGACGAACGTTCTGAGGTGAGCAATTATTTTCAGGGAAACGCACGGCGAACGTAGTTCCAGGCAACTCTCTTGACCGAATTACAGTTCCATATCACTTCGCATAGTTAACTGTAATAACGTAAATTGGCATACAATACCTATACAGCACACAGGACTAACAAAAACAACAACATGACAGACGATTTTCTGAAGTAAATTTTAATATTTACGGTGAATATAAAACTTTCAACAACTGGGCTGCAGAAGTATTAGACAGTCCAGATGAAAAACAACATAAACAATAGCGGACATCAAAGGCAGCCGGCAACAACAAAAGAGGGCGAAGAACAGCTAGACATACTCGAGGGAGAAAAACATGAAGAAAACAACAAAAAAGCAACAGCTTGGGCAGTTAATGTGTTTAACGACTGGCTTAAAGCCAAAAATAAGTCTCTGGATGAGGTAGAGAGCGACGGGGCAGACACTTTAAATACCCAGCTGCAAGCTTTCCATGCCACTGTCCGAAAAGCATCCCGCGTGGAGTATTCAGTGTCAAGTTTTCTTTCCCTAAGAGCTGGACTGAACCGCTACATATCCAAGTACAACATCACTGGTCAATCGGAATTTAAGTCATGAAACGATGTATTCAGGGCCGTCCTCAAAAAGTTTCGATAGGCTGGGAAAGACTTCAGTACTCATCATCCTCCGAGGCGAGGAGGGAGCGTGAAGGAAATCGAGATTTAAGACAGTATTCATTCCTTATTAAAAAAGATGAAAATGGATGTAAATATGTTTGCTTGTCTTATAATGCAGAAACAAAAAACCACAAAAAGCCCACCGATCCCAACAAAGACTGCTACCGAGGATTCATGTTTGCAAACACTTGTGACCCCCTTTGCCCAGTGAAAAGTTTCAGAAAGTACCTCACTAAATGCCCACCTGATGCCACATCCTTCTATCTTCATCCTCTGAAAGCGCCACAGGAGGACCTTGACAGGCGATAGTTCTGGTATTCCCACGAACCCATGGGTGTGAACTACCTCGGAAATATGCTTCCTCGACAGTTCAAATCCTGTCTAAAGCAGGGCTGGAGAGCAGGCAATCATGACTGTCACAGGGCACAAGTGTGAAACAAGCCTGTTTTGGACAGGGGATGAACAGTGCCTGGTTTTCTCCACACAAACCGCTTAGAATTAAGGCCAAAACGTTCTATCTTGGTCTCATCAGACCAGAGAATCTTATTTCTCATCCATCTTGGAGTCCTTTAGATGGATTGCTTTATATATTCCCCATTTGTAAATTGCATTGGATAAAAGCATCTGCAAACTGACTAAATAAATATATATAAGCCAGAAAAAATTATAGCAGACTATTTATTTATCAGTTGACAATATATCTTCCAAAATGCCTTATTAAGATTTTGTACAATAGGTTCAGTAAAGTTTTAAACTTGGTGATAATTTAAAGGCTTTAGAAGTTTGAGTAGGCTATGGTACTGGGACTTACAGGCTTAACATAATTCCAATAAATCTTCTTTTAAACATCAAGCAATAACATATTATTAGAATCCAAGCAGATTCTAGCAATCAAATTTGCTCCTATAACATTTTACTCAGCGGAAATGTATAGAGTTTTTAGTTTCCAGAGCCCTTTTAGTAGACAAAAGCCTGCTGCATGTGTGCATGCTTGTGTAAAAGTGTTCAAAATTCATGTATGCATTCGTGTGCAAGTGTCACGTGTGTGGGCCGCACTGAGTCAGAGTTCTGTTCCCTGACTGTGACTAAGGTCAGTGCACTCCAACTTCAGCATGATGCAGCCCATCTGTACACACACACACACACATGTGCACCCATTTCATGACACAAGCAAACACACATACACACGTTTTTGTTTGTGGAGATTTATTGGCTTCTCTTTTATTCTGAGCTAATGCTATTATCTATCTCCTGGTCATAACACGTTGAACCACACACACACGCTCAGTCTGCTCTGCCAGAAAGCAACCATGTGCAGATATGCACACTTTTTGTACTCCTCCTACTCTTTCTCTCAGTGGACTTTATGAAATATCACATGACAAACACTGCATATCATATACACACACAGAAACACACAATTTCATCTGTACCCACAAGCTCACTCATCACTGAGGGTCAAAGGTTAGGGCAGGGGACCATGGGGGGCGGGACACACAGCCTGCAGAACCACACACACAGTAGTAGGTCACTCCTCGTCATAAGTGCCCTTTATTTGTGTGCTTTGCAGAAACAACACAGCCAAGCCCAGGGCTATGTACTGTGCACAATAATCTTAGCCCACCAGCTAACTCATCACTGCACATTCTCAGCACTACAGGGGGCCGTGGGGGAAGACACACACACACAACACACACACACACAAGACATACATACATGAGGCAAGATCAGACAGATGACCACACTCCCCCTCAACACTTGGGGCAGTGACACACGCTTTAAAGAGCAACAGACGGGTCTGGGGAGAGTGTGTACATGCTTGTGTGTGCATGTCAGTTCATATGACAGTTGCCAACCTCTACTGAACAGCTCAACTCTGAATATTCATGCTAATGTCTAAACATGTTTTTCATCTTTGTACTGTACATGTGTGCCTTCTTACAGAGGTTGACAAGCAGAAAATCCTTATATAAATTTTTCTTTACAGGTTGTCTGCAACAAAGTACTGCAGAAACAATGTCTCTGTAGGGAAAAAGTTAGCATCACTCTGATTCAATCTACAAAATAATAGGTTTCCCATTTATTAGTGGATAATAGTAAAGATAATGTTCACAAATTCCTACAGCTCTTTCAAAACTATCTTGGAGAGATTTAAAATGTACAAGTACGAAAGATTTAGTTAGAATAGTTTGCAAGAGAATGGTTATAAAATGCAGACTAGAGTTTTCTCTATACGTGATGAACACATCTTAAGCTTGTGTCAATAAAACAAACAATGCAAGCAATGCTTTAAAATTCCACAACGCAGTGTTTAAACCTTTCAGGAGAATTAACCTATGAGCTAATGTACAGTGTTCAGTGTGTTGGTACTGGAGTATTTTAAGACTGAAAACTTTAAAGGTTCATTTGGTAGTGTCTAAAATCACTCACTATAACCGTCTATATGGATTATTATTTGTCGGGCAGCCATAGTGGTGTCTAAAACCACAGCAGATATTATCAAGTGCAAGCATTCAGTACCAAAGATGCACCTTAATAAGGAGTGTATAACAGATGTACACTGAAGGGCTATTTTCAAACACCGCCCAAATGTTTCCACAAAGAAAGAAGGCGGAGCTATTATTCTGTCTGTAGTGTTGCTGCGGGCGCCATG
>JAUCMT010000013.1:2504760-2523806 GCA_032357475.1 Enteromius thamalakanensis | reverse complement strand
CAGACAGACTGGATGATGATCAGATCAGATCTCTGTGTGGAGCACTGGCTGTTGTCAGACTCCTTGTGCAGACAATATTCTTACTGCATTATTACAATTAATGACAAAAATAATGTTTGGAAATGTAATTTTCAAATTGACATTTCCAACTGACTCGCTACCTCAAAAAATAGAAACAACCAACCTAAAACCATGTTTTGTTGGTGAAAATACTAGTGGCCTACGACTTTTGCACAGTACTGTATGTACAGTATATTATGTCTAGGTTTGGATAGTCTAATGTGAACTCCACAAAATGAGTTAATAATTTGTCTTTGGGAGTGACTAAGGAAAAATCATTGCAAGGTTCAGTGACTTCGCCTTCTGCAGGGACTTGAAAGAAAGAAAGTTTGATATCTGAATAATTGATTTCCTGCTTCAAATTTAGGACCAGTGAATTAATCTAGTTTCAGTAGTTTACTTTATTTTTAATTAATCAGAGTCCTGAGCGCTCCTGTGATCTTATCAATACCATTACATTTGGTGGCTGTTAATCTATTCTTAATGAGCTTTAAGTAATATCCCCTTTATCTTAAAAAAAGGCATTTGGGGAAATCCAGGGGGCTTTATCATGTAAACAACATTTGAATCCTATTAAATATATGAGTACTCTCTCATATTATCTGCATATGTAACTATCAATTAATTAAAAACTCAGGAAACATCTTCATGCTTTTAACTGTTCAAATGCATTTCTGATGTAAAAATGCATCCCCCTTTATCTTTCTCTCTCTCTGTTCACATGCAACAGAGGAAATGACAGGTTCTGTTTCTAACTAGACAAACACAATTTTTTAACAGTGCAGTCAAGGGTGCAAATTCACTTGTGGCATGACATCACTCCGGTGTCGTTCCTTCATCTGTATGTGTCTAATACTCTGCGGTTTGACATTGTCTGTGTCAAAAAGAAAGTTCTCATCAGTTCTTTCCTGCGTCAGTGGTGCTTATCGCACAGTAAACGCCCCTCAGTAACTTGCCCTTATTGCCCAATATTTTTGCATCAGTGCTTTTTAATTTCGCAAACACACTTTGGCTTGCCTCAGTCTGATGGTTTCTTAAAACATAACAAGGCCATACATCTGTGGAAAACAGACTAAATATCAACATTCATTTATACAAGGGCTCAGTTACCACACTTGCTCAAAGAAGATGTGAGAAAACTGAGACTAGAACCCCAGTGGGAGTTTAGGGATCCACGGTGTCCCATTCTGTTTTCTTGTATTATTCTGCAGAAATTTGGTTTCAAATCAAACTCATAATTAGTTATGAAACATTGCTTTCCAAATGTGATTAAATGTAGAGTAACACTACACTTTGGGCATTATATCAGAGGCTGCATGTAGGAATGTCACACCGTCAGATCTTCACAACACCTGTTCCCTGACCAGTCACAGACACTTCACAACCTGCCACTTCTGAACCTGCATTAATAACCTGAATGCTAACACCTGACCTCAATCACCAGTCACCCCATATATACACAGCCTCAGCCAAACATACTTGGGTTGAGCTCAAGGTTAGACGCTTCCTCTGACCTTACCTGCTTACTCACCTGCTGGAGCTGCTTGGTAAAGGAAATTAACTTTATGGCTGGTTGAGACTTGAACTGGAACTTCCTGAAAGACTGAGCATCTATAAGTATTTTACTTACCTGTCTGACGATCTTATTCTCAGCTGCCTACAGTAATGCTTACCTGATTGCTCACCTGATGAGAACCTGTTTGACTTTTGCTTTGTTTTTGCTTCACAACATTTTATGTCACTGGCAAAAGAAAGATATCCTTGTTTGAGCACAAATAAACCTCACTGCATTTGAACTTACCTTGTCTGTGATATCTAAGCGTGAGAAGGAAACCCAATTTTTACATTTATGTGCTTTAATAAAAGGTGAATTTCTATGTGTCAAAAAGTTTTCTATATCTGGAAACTGCAACACACCATGCTAGGGACTATACACTAACAATCAGGAAGCATTATAGGAAGCAGATAACGTTTGCTTGGAACTCTAGCCTTCTGCAAATGTAGTATTAACCAAATCCACACAAAAATGTTGCTGTTCCTTTCACGTTCTAAAACATTCACTGAATGTTTTTGATATTTTTATGTTTGTAAAAGAATGACTTGCCATTTAATAAAACACAATGCATATTAACAGTCCTTATCTTGTAAAAATCTTCCTTACTGGCTGAATTACATTGATTTAAAAGGGGTGTTGTGGTGAGTGTTTTAAATAAGTAGAAGGAATATATAGTGTATTTACAGATTTTACAAGGAACCTAAAATAAAAAACACAATAAGAGGCCTAGGAATCCTTTTAGTTTCATATGCCGTTAAAATAATCTAAATGTACTTATTGATTTGGGTGATTGGCTGTGTCAGGTTCCACACAGCCCGATGGCGTGACATCACCCCCCTCCCTAGGAGCAACTCCTGGCGCTCTTGTGCGGCGACGTGGCCTGCCTCGGCCTCTGGGGGCAGGACGATTTGGATGATTTTGGTGGAATTCATTGAGGAGAGCGGGGTCCATGACATCATCCCGATCGATCCAGCAACGCTCCTCAGGACCAAAACCTTCCCAGTCAATCAAATATTGGATTTGGCCTCTCCTGCGCCTTGAGTCCATTATTTGGTTGACTTGATAGATGTTGTCATCAAGGTTGATTTCGGGTGGAGGTTCCGGGTGTTTGTTCTCTGGTAGTGGGATGACCGGTTCTTCGTGCTTTTTTAACAATGACACATGGAAGGTAGGGTGAATACGGTAGTCCTGTGGGAGTTGTAATGATATGACACTTCATTAATCTGACGTATTACGGGAAATGGGCTTATGTATCTTGGACTTAACTTTTTACATGGTAGACGTATAACTTGATGTCTTTGGTTGATAACCATACCTTCTCTCCTGGTTGGTATACGGGTGTGTCAGCCCTTCGTGCATCGTCTCCGGCTTTGTGTCGCTGGACGGCTCCTTGGAGGTGCACATGCGCTGAATCCCACACCTGCTCGCTCGTTGCAACCATCGTGCTGGTGGTCATGACAGTACGTTCTCAAATACCTGCTTATTTCCTGTATTTTTCTCTCAGTCTGGCTGTTGCTCTGTGGATGATAGCCAGATGAGAGACTGATGGTTATCCCCAGAAGTCGGAAAAACTCCTTCCAAACCCTGGAAGTAAATTTAGGGCCTCTGTCGGAGACTATGTCCTCAGGTAGTCCAAAGTGCCTAAAAACATGGTGGAAAAGAGCCTGTGCAGTGTTAAAAGCAGAAAGAATGCCCACTAAAGAGATTAACTTGCACCCTTTGGAAAATCGGTCTACTACTACTAAAATAGTGGTGAATCCTTCAGATGGTGGCAAGTCGGAGGCGAAGTCTATCCCTATGTGGGTCCAGGGACGTTCAGGTATTGGTAAGGGTTTCAATTTCTCAGCTGGTAGATTTCTAGGAGTGTTCATCCTGGCGCCAATGGTACAACCCCTGACATAGTTCTTGACGTCCTGAATGATCGTGGGCCACCAGAAGTGTTGTCTCACCAGGTGTAAGGTCCTCTTGATACCTGTGTGACCTGTTCCTGGAGAGGTATGAATAGTGTTCAAAACTTGAGATTGTAGGCAGGTGGGTACATACGTTTTATTCGCTGGGCAATCCCGTGGTTTGGGTTCTTGCGGGGTAGCTTGCTGGATCTGATCGTCGAGGTCCCACATGATGGGTGCCAGACACACAGTGGGAGGTAGGATGGACGCTGGTTTCTCAGCTGGGGTGTCAGGGTCGTGAACTCTGGACAGAGCATCTGCTTTTTGATTCTTATCACCCGGTCTGTAGGTTACTTTAAAATCGAAACGGGTGAAAACAAGGCCCAGCGAGCCTGGCGTTGGTTCAGACGTTCAGCCTCTTGTAAATATAGCAAGTTCTTGTGATCGGTGATAACTGTGACTGCGTGTTTGGCTCCTTCCAACCAGTGACGCCATTCTTCAAACGCCATTTTGATGGCAGGTAGCTTCCTATTTCCCACGTCGTAATTTTGTTCAGTGCTTGATAACTTCTTTGAAAAGAAGGCACAGGGGTGTAATTTAGCTGGACTACTATGGTATTGTGAGAGAGTGGCTCTGACACATAAAGTCGAGGCATCCACTTCCACGACAAAAGTTAGTTCGGGATTGGGATGGCGTAAAATAGGTGGTAAGGGGAGCTGAGATTTGACTATACCCTTGAATAAAACGACGATAGAAGTCGAGAGAATCTGTCGATGAGAATCCGAGGAATCTTTGAAGAGCTTTGACAGTGGTGGGAATGGGCCAATTCTGCACCGCTTGTACTTTGTCCTTTTCCATGACAACTCCATCAGGTGAAATGATGTATCCCAGGAACTGGATTTCTTGAAGGTGAAAGAATTTCTCAGCTTTGAGGTATAGGGAATGATGTCTTAGATGCTGCAATACTTTGGTCACATGGATTCTGTGGGTAGGCAGATCACGTGAGTAAATCAAAATATCATCTATGTAGACGATTTCAAATTGATTTAACATGTCTCGGAATATTTCATTCATGAAACTTTGGAATATTGCGGGTGAGTTGGCTAGCCCATACGGCATAACCCTATATTGGTAGTGGCCTGATGGAGTAATGAAAGCGGTTTTATAAGCACTGTGTAAGTCTAAGTTACCATACACCGTGGCTGATCTCAATTCCTCCAAAGCTGCCGGTACCAGTGGTAGAGGGTAAGCAAACTTTTCTGTCTGTTGGTTAAGTGTCCTGTAATCGATACAAGGGCGTAATCCTCTGTCCTTCTTAGCCAAGAAAAAGAAGCTTGAGGCTGCTGGAGAGGTGGAAGGAGTGATGAAGCCTTGTTCTAGTGTTCCTGAATGTAATGGTTTCTGGAAGAGATAGAGGATATATCCACCCTTTCGGCAGCTTAACATTAGGCAGTAGCTTTATCTCACAATCCCAATGACGATGTGGTGGGAGACGAGTGGTAGCTTGTTTACTAAACACGTCAAGGTAATCATGGTACTCACTGGGGATGTTACATTCCTTGGAAACTTCAGGGCTTTCTACGGTGGTAGAATAACATTCTACTTGGGAATGCTGTGAATGATCAACAGTGGTTAGACAGTTCTGGAAACATGATTCACTCCATTTTAGTATCTCACCCGTTTCCCAGTTGATAAGAGGTTGATGCTGAGCAAGCCATGGTCGACCCAACACCACATTGACAGATGCGTCGTGCAATACCAGCAGAGATGTGGTTTCTTGGTGCAAGCATCCGACCTGAATGGTGATGGGTGTGGTGCATTCATTGACCGGCCTGTTGTCCAGCAAGGTTCTTTGAATCGTGGTAATCTTATAACTGGTAGGGTTCTTAACACAGAAGCTATGCATATTGTCCAAGCATTTAGAAGAAATGAAGTTCCCTGAAGCTCCGGAATCAACCATAGCTTTTACATAATATGCAGTGCCTTGAGTGATTAGTTTTATGGTGACACGTGGGATACTTTGATTCATAGATTTAATGAAATCAGAACTCACTTGTTTGGTGGTAGGTCGAATGGGGCAGTCACGTTGAAAGTGAGTGGGGTAAGTAAAAGCAGCAGTGTTCATCTTTCCGTCTCTGCCTCTCCGTAGGTTTCAAACGGTAAGTATCCATTTGCATGGTTTCATAATCCGTGGTATTCATAGTTGAAGAAGTAATACGTGTGTTAATCGTGGTCGATGAGAGATTCCGTGAGACAATGACAACTTTCTTAAGAAATGCTTCGAGGTTAGCTGAATCATCATAAATGGCCATTTGGTTTTGAATCTCCGTTCTAAGTCCTCGGCGAAACACTGCCAACAGAGCGGGATCATTCCATCCACTAAGTTCGAAACTTCAAGATATACTCGTGAATAGTCAGGTTACCTTGGTTTAATTTCAGGAGATCCTCTTGTACGGCCACTGGAGATGGGTCGAAACTGAACACTTCCTCAAAGTGTTGTTTGAAATTATTGTAGGAAGAAAGATGTGAACTCTCACCCGCTCATAGCGCTTCTGCCCATTGAAGAGCTCTTCCGGTTAGTAATGTCATAATAAAAGCTATTTTGCTTCTTTCTGTGTGGAAATTTTTTGGCATCATTTCAAAGTGAAGTGCACACTGCATTAGAAATCCTTTACATGATGAATTTTCTCCGGAGTATAGAGGCGGGCGATTCACAGCCTGAGGTGCAGTCGATGGAACATGGAGGCTTTCAATAGCTCGTAGAATGGTACCGAGTTTGTTGACGTTGGTGGTGATTTCATCCTCCATGATGAGCGTTAGTAGGAGAGTTCAGTTCTTTATGGGCTGTGATACTGTAACGCTCAGTGCAAGGAGGAGGAGACATGAAGGTAAGTTAAGGAGGTTTATTGAATGTTAAAGAGAGTTCGTGTGTTTGGGGAGAGCTGAACTCCGTTCAGCGGTGCAGCGCACACACAGTCCACAGATAGCTGGTGAGCAAATCCTTTCCTTTCTCAGTCCATATGATGATCACCTCCGTGACATTAATGCCAAATTTATTCCTTTCCAGATGGTTCCGGTGGATGGCGTGTCTTTGGGGCGAAGGTCTGCGAAGACAGGTAAGTATGGACGGTGAGTATATAAAGGTAAGTGATTTCCAACTCACATGTGGTTTAGGTGAACTGTGCTTGGTTTGTGCTTTTCGTGGTGCTGATAGTGCTCTTCCAGCTGAGTGTGTCCAGGTGAGCTCAGGGCATGTTTGGTAGGTTTTCCGTGGTAGCGATCTCTACTCAGGCGTGGCAGCATGAAACAAAGACTTTTCATAAAGGTTAGTATTTCTGGTAAACTCAATGGTAGAATAGACAAGAGGCATGAGGTAAACGATAGGGGTTTTACCTTGATCACAGCCGTCGTGGAACTAGTGAGGTGAGTATATAAAGCCACTTGATTAGTGTATTCCAGGTGATAGCGATTAGAAGTCAGGTGACTGTGAGCGTAGGTAAGTGGCTGTACTGGGATCAGTAGTGCTTGTGCGTGGGTGATTGGTTGTGTCAGGTACCTTCACAGAGAAGTCACAGAAAAAATTCATACAACTTAAAATGTTGTTTAGGTTGAATAAATGAATAAATATTAGCTTCACATTTCTTCTTTTAAACCCTTCAAAAGTATATTGTGAACCGTGGCGCTAGAGAACACGTCCATCCAGGTGCCGGCTTCTGAGTGCTTCTCGTGGCTGAGTGTGTGCCCGGGCTTCTCGATCACGGCGAGCTTTCTGGAGAGAAAAAGACAGGTAAGCTTTAGTCACCAGTTCGTTACAATGGAGTCGTTGCTCAAACTCTCATGACAAAAATGATGTGTCATTTTGAGGAAGATCTACAGTTCTGATGTATGGAAGTTTCAAACTGCATATGACAGGCGTATTGCACCACCTGTGTTTACCCTCACAAGGTCTTAATTAAAGTGATAAAGCTCTGATTAAAAGATAGCTGGTTTTTTATGTTGCATGTTTGGAGTAGCTGTTGGTCATTAACTGCCTCTATTTCTATCTCTATCTCCTCCCTCTCTTTCTCTTGCTTATCTAGAGAAGTATCAATATCAATATCAATAAAATTTCAGTTTGTTTGATGACTGAAGGACACAAACACAAAGGCATCACATGGTGAAAAAGACGGCACACACATCCTGGGACTTCAAAATAGATTTGAATCTGTGTGATGGACAGATGGACTGGGATTAAAATAAATAAATAAATAAAAATGTCCATCAAAGTAACAGCTGCATTATTCGTCTCATTCCAGCTGCAAGCATTTCCTATCAACTTTGATTTGTTCATTCCATATCTGAAGAATTTCACATTGAAATCAAACATGAGAAGAATGTCACAGTTCAGTGACACATGAATGTGATCTTTCTTTTTTTTCTTTTCTTTTCTTTTTTTTAGAATCACCTGCAATCATGATCCATTAGAAGAAAAAAAAAGATAAATTTTTGTATACACGTCACTTTGGAAACATCATTAAAATGTTTTCTCAAAGTGGAACGTTTGCAGATAAAGCCTCTGATCTCAGAGGACATATAGTTACTCTATCACTGAAAAACTCACTGAAGAGAATAAGCAGGAAAAATGCAAAACGCTACATGATCCCAATATTGCACACGAAGATAACTCCAAGAATGATCACCAAGGAAACTAATTACCATCCGCTCAGAGATAGATTTATGCTTGCTGTTTTAATTGCTGCCGAGCATTTTAATGAGTGTCTCAACAATGGATAAATAAATCCTGACAAGAGAAGGAAAAATATTCATTTATTCTCTTTCACCGGTCTCAGATTCATTTAGTCCACACAGAAGCTTGGGCAAACCCCTGCTGTTATAGACACTGTGTCGTTAAACTAGATGAGGAACCTTTAATGTATCGCTGTCACTCACATAAGACAAACTGCAACCATTATGGACCAAATGTTCATGAGAAATGATCTTGGGACAAGATTTTGGCTGATGCTGGTGAAAACAGTACAAAAAACCTATTATAGTCTTCATCAGAGAACTGATGAAATATGTGCAGAAAATGTGAACTTTCAAAATCTGTCTGATGTTTTGCTTTCATTGCGAATAGTAAAACAAACAAAAAAAAGCAAAAACAAATGTTAATTAATTAACTTCATCATGAAATCAAATTTTGAGGAAAGCAGGCAAGCTTTGTCAGTGTACATTGAAATATGATGCATGAAGACACTTGTGTGATTTTAGTGAGATCAAACGTCATTTGTCTAAATGTCAAACCTGCCATATGGTTTGACACAAATGTTGACTTTAATATTAATTAAAAATTCTTGGAACATGAAACATCAGGGGTTTTGAAGTATTTTAATTCACAGGGCACCAAAATATGATCCAGTGGCAAAGTCCCTCTTCATAAAATGTTAGTGACTGTATGCTTCCATAAAGTTTCACCGGTTAAAACAAAAAAACATAGGCTCAGTGGAAATACGTGCCTCTACCGATTATTCTATAAAACTTCAAGCTTTTCACACAGAGTATAATTTGCCGGTTATCAGTTTGGATTAATAAAGCTTAATTTTCACATAATTATTTGAGGAATTTTATGTTATGAATTCAAAACCATTTTGATATCCTTTGAGATTTGAAAACTGATACTTTTGTGTCATGGAATCGGCGTGACAGGGACAGAATGTCACATTTGTGGTTACGTACATGCATTGCACATGCAGAACCTGCTTTTGGTGAGTGCAACACGTTCCTGGATCAACATCTGGATTCTTATGTATTCCACGCTGTGTATGCAAAAAACTCTGCGTACGCCAGATTTCACTCTCATGTTTGGATTTACTAAAAATGAAATTAACGTGAGAATGTGCGTTGGTCTGTGGCAACTCCATGTCTGGCGTACGTCTATTTCTTGTGCACGTTTGTTTTATGTCCATTGGCGACTCCTAGAGGCAATTGTTTTAATTACACACTACAAAGTGTCGCACTAACACATGTGAAAAACATTGCTATTAATTTAGAATTGATAAAATGGGTTAATTGATACAATTTTTTTATGCCAATTATGTGACTTAGACTAAGGGTTGTATACATTTGCAAATGCTTTTATATGTTCTATGGCAATGGCAGTCAGTGCGTTAAGATGGACCCTCTGTGATTATTATGAGATCTTGGCAGTATTGCAGTTAAACTTTACCTCATGTAAACACAATACTTCGATTATAACAATGCAATTATGCTCATAAGCGCAGCAAGCATAATCGTGTTAACATTGGAGGCCTACGCCTATTTTAATCGAAATATTCAGACATGTAAACACCTTAAATTAAATATTGCCGCTCTGACCAGTCTAACTACTGTTTTGGCTATTTAAATAGTTTCACGAGTTCACGTTTCCTAGTAATAAAATTTGTGAGAATTTGGCGAGCTGTCTGGGGAGCGAGCCGGGAGAACGGCAGACTCCAAACCCTAGCGGATAGAACCCTAGTGAGGGGGAGTGTTCTGTGCTCAGCTCGTTCGCCGTCTGCCCACCCGGAATGTAAAAAAGTGTAGGAGAAGGGGAGGAGGAGGGATGCAGTCAAAGCGAGATGTGGGAACATGGAAGCAGGGCTATTTTATAGACTATGAGAAGTGAATTGATCGGACGTGATTGATTAGAAAATCGTCTGCCAGGTGTGTGTGATTAAACTTTCAAGAGTTCATGTTTCCTAATAATAAAATTAGAGCGAATTTGGCGAGCTGTCTGGGGAGCGAGCCGGGAGAACAGCGGACTCAGAACCCTAGGGTGAGGTGCTTGGCTCGTTCGCCATCTGCCCCCAAAAAAAGCTTTTAGAGACAGCACCAAATTTGAGCGACCAAAAAATGTGTTGAGAGAGGATGCTTTTTTTTCCAGGGTTAACCAGGTGGCTGGGAACCTGTGAAGTAACAGAGATAGAAATTAGGAGGCATCTTAAATAGTAACTGGTTTAAGCAGATATAAGTAGGGTAGGGTCTGGGCTAGAGTTGGGCTGGTGGGAAGGTAGGGGTAAAAGGGGGCTGGGAAGCATAGGCGGAGGTTGGGAGAGAAACTTACGTGGAGGTTTTTGAGGACCTCAGCGGAGGAGAACAGAGGGAAAAAAAGACTTCGGCGGAGGTAGGGGGAAAGGGAGCGGGAAGCCTACGTGGAGGACAGGCCTGGACTGATCATAGGGCATCCCTAGCAATGCCTAGTGGACCGACGCACATTTTCATACATCTGAATTTGTTTTGTGCGTACGCAATATTTTAGTATTAATTCTATGCAAGTCTTTGTACATGAGGCCCCTGGACTCCAGAACAACACTTGATTAACCAATCATTTGAAGAACCAGTTTATAGTTTTTGTGAAGTTTAGGCTTACAATCAATGTTTGGTGCTTTGCATTACATCAGTGTCATTCACAAGCTAGGTTCATTGGAAATACATGCCTCTTCATACTTTTCTGCAAAAAAAAAAAAAAAAAAACGTACATACTGTATGCATAAAACCACTGTTTCCAGCTGAAATGAACAAGGCAGTAAAAAGTCTCAAGGTTACATAAGTAACCCCAGTTTCTCGAAGGAACGAGACGCCGTGTCGATGATACGCTACGGGAAATGCCTCCAGCTTGACGGCTCTGAATCGTATGTGAAATCATTCCAATGAAATGGTGGGACATCATAGGCGGGTGACGTCACTTGCCAGGAAGCATGAAAGCACATGGAATGCATCAGCAAATATGTGTTTAAATTAATTTAGCTTTTGTTAACACTATCGGGTAGGTTTAGGTTTGGTGTAGGGGATATGTGGGTGTAACAAATGAGACGGGCGTGCAGATTTTTTTTTTTTTTACTCCACCTACAAAAATCATGGCGAATCAGTAAAAGCCAATGAGAAGAGTGTGTGTGTGTATATATAGTCCGCAGTTTAGTGACTAAAAAAAAAAGTTTGCATCGGAACCTTTGAGTGAAGTTGGAGGACAGTCCTTGTAGGTGGATGTTGTGGAGTGGACTTCCGGGGAAAGTCGGAAGAGTGTGTGCTATCGGTTTAGCCTGCTGCCATGGCACCTTGAGAGTATTTAATTCTTGGCAATCGTGGGATTAACCAGGAGTTTCACACTGGGGTAGCGGTTCAGACGCAGTGTCAGCACAAGGGCGACCTGGGTTTGGTTCCTGTAGTCCCCAGAATTTTTTATTTATTTTTTTGGACTATTTTGGCCACCGCTGTTATGGCGCCCGAACAGGGACTTGAATTAAAGTAACCTGGATTGTGAATATTTGATTTCATGATTTCACTTTTATGTCTGAAACTTTTGAAAGAAACCTTTGTGAAAAAGGAAAAAGTCATATCCTTGTTTTCTATGTGATTTCTGTGTGAAAATATATAAACTGTGGTTTAGTAAAAAGTGAAGTGTTCAATGCTGGAACTTTATTTTGGGGAATTTACACAAACTGTTGTGTTATTTGCTCTCATTTTGTCTCTGGTTTGATGTTGGAAAATGCTGTAAGTGTTTTGGAGAGGTACTCTTTTGTGCTTTGTTTTCTTTTTTATTTTTGCCCCATTGCCCTAAACAGACAAAGGCCTTACATTTCTGTTAGTTTTTTTTTCTTCCCCAACATTTCAAATACATCCATACATTACAAATATGGCCACGTCCTCTTCCCCGGCTTCCACTTGTGCGATGCACCCGATGCCCCTAGCAATGCCACTCCAATCTGGCCACCCCCTGTACAGTCCCAAACCATTTCAGGATTTCATCCACATGCGCCAACTATGTATAACATTTCCACTCCACATAGTTTAGTCTATCCTAGAACCCAGGTGCAGATGCTTCCTACTGCTCTTAGAGGCAGTTCTCCTGTGCAACCCCTCTCTTGGCCCTCTCAACATGACAGTATGCAAATTTGTGCATCCATGGATGTTACAGTACGTCTCCTTAAATGGCTCAGCATGATCTGCCTGGTATCCTCCCAACTTCTAGTCGAGGAATTCAACAATTTACTGCTCATGTGCAAGGAAACTGGGACCATTTGATGGAATTCATGAGAAAACAGGAGGAAGCTGTAAATGAATTTACCCAGGTATTGAAGACGTCCTCTTCCCATCACGAAAACCAGATATCTGATCTTGCAGCAAAGGTGGAGTCCACCAAGCAACAGGTGGCCCCCCTAATGACTACAGTTAAACAACAAGAGAAAAGTGAGACTGACCAATTGATTAAAGCTGTACAACTGATCACAAAAGAAATGTATTAACCTCTATCGTCCAGGATAAGATGGAACAACAACGGACGGTGATCCAACAGGATATCAAAGTTGTCCAACATGCACTTCAGGCTAGTCTGGATCATGCAATCACAAATCTTCAGCAATGTAAAACCCAAATTACCAATTGTTGTACTTGTGTGGCCCAGTTGCAACATGAATTCCAAGTGTCTAATAAGCAAAATGCTGAATCGCAAACTGAAGAAAAAGCAAGTGTCTAGAACTCACCCATTAGAGACTGTTTCCAGTCCTTTATCAGCTCCTCTGGTCAAAAGTGATCACCTTAAATTAACATTTCCCACGTTTGGACGGCCTACTGATGATTCTGATCCTCTGTTGTACTTGACCAAATGTCAAGATTTGTTAGCCCTACATCCTTTGACAGATGCAGATCTCCTAGCAACTTTTCACACAGTGTTGCACGGTACTGCACGTGACTGGTGGGAGGTCAGACGCTCCAATATAACTACGTGGAAGGGGTTTGAGACTGCATTTCTCTCAGCTTTTTTGTCTGAGGACTATGAGGATGAGTTGGCTGAACGTGTCCGCACTAGAGTTCAGGGGGGAAAAAAATCCGTAAGAGACTTTGCATTCACTTGAGCCCTGTGTAAGAGATGGAAAGCTACGTTGACAGAAAACGAAATTGTTAAAATGATCTTGAAAAATATCAAACCTTATCTTGCAAGCCAGCTGCGCAGTCGTGTTAACACCGTTGAAGATCTGGTTAAACTCGGATATCAACTGGAAAAAGACCATGAAGAACAGCTTCGGTATGAAGGACGTGTGGGTTTTAAACAAGCCAATTCGCAAAAACATTCATCTAACCGTCCGGTTGAGAAACCACCTGTCCAACATACAGTATGTATATTCCCCTCCTCAGCAGTCTTCTGGTCAACATTTCACTCATGGAAAGTATCCTCACCATTCTACAAAGACAGCAGGATGATCTTCTAATAACAACGTAGCAGCCTCTGAAATGCCTCAGGCCCAGTTAGGAATTCACACTTCAAGACCAAATGTAAACATGATCATACCCCAGCAATTGGTAGTTCCAATTCATGTTGGATCCTGGTCCGGGAAAGCAATTTTGGACACTGGAGCAAGCTACACGTTATTTCACGAGAGTCTCATAAAGCAAATTGCAATCCCTGATGAACTTCAACCTTGGTCTGGTGGACCTCTCTTCCTGGCAAATGGCAAAGCTGAATGTCCATTAGGATGGATGAATATTAATATTCAACTGCACAATAAAGCTTTTACAGTACCTGCTGTTGTTCTCCCCTCTCATGCTCTTGCTTATGCTATCATCTTTGGTCTGGACTTCATCTTTTTCAGTGGCCTGCAAATTAATGTCAGTGAACAAAAATATTCTTTTAAGTCTGACCTTACTGAAGAATATCAATTTCAACTTGGAAATGCTAGTGAACCACTGAATACCTTGCCAGCAATGAAAGAAGGGAAAAGAACTAGCAAAAGCAAATTGAACTTGACTCTGTTAAGTGCTGTCCCTCCTCCTCAATCTTCCTGGAGCCCAGTACATAATGATAGTGAGGATGACGCAACGTTAATTCAAGATGCTGTAAGTAAAGCACAATTATCTATGGATGGTAAACAACAACTGCTTTAGATTCTGAAGACAAATCCACGAGTATGTACTCACCGAACTGGACAAACCAATGTCTTGCAACATCGTATATATACCACCTGCCACGTTCCGTTTAAACAACGGCCATATCGATTATCCCCTGTTAAACAACAGGCAATGGAGGAACAACTGGAGGAAATGTTGAGAGAAGGAATTGTGGAGCCATCACATTCTGCCTGGGCCTCATCGGTAGTTCTGGTTCCAAAGAAAAATGGAAAATTGAGGTTTTGTGTAGACTACCGTAAAATCAATGCAACTACAGAAAATGATGCTTACCCTCTTCCAATCATTGCGGAGATTCTAGAGTCACTCTCTGGGGCTTCCAATTTCTCTACAATAGACCTCAACAGCGGATACTGGCAAGTGGCAATGGATCCTGACAGTAAAGCCAAGACTGCATTTATTGTGTCTGCAGGTCTATATCACTTTAATGCAATGCCCTTTGGATTGAAAAACGCACCTGCCACCTTCCAGAGGCTGATGGAGTCAGTCCTGTGAGAATTGAGGAAAAAAATAGCCTTCGTCTATATTGATGACATTATCATTTATTCCACCTCAGTGGCTCAGCACTTCCATGACTTAAAAACTGTTCTCCATAAGCTTGAAACGGCTTGGTTGACCATTAACTTGGAAAAGTGTAAGCAATAAGGGCATCACAGCTGATCCAACCAAAGTCGAGGCCATTCGTGCTTTTCCTGTTCCTACCACATTGAAAGAAGTTCAGCAGTTTCTCGGATTAGCCGGTTGGTACCACCGGTTTGTGCCAAACTTTTCTAAAATTGCCGAACCTCTTAATTCCCTGAAGAAAAAGGGACAAGTGTTTAAATGGACGATACAATGTCAACAAGCGTTTGACCAGTTAAACGCTTGCCTAATCTCACCTCCCATTTTAGGCCATCCGGATCTTCAAGTACCTTTCATTGTGTACACAGACGCAAGTGACACTGGACTGGGAGCGATTCTCACGCAGAGAAAAGCTCTAGACAAAGAGGAGGTTATTGTGTATGCAAGTCGGACCGAGGCACCCAGTTCGTCTCATCTGTTTTCAAAGAAGTATGCGAAAAATGGAAGGTGGTACCAAAATTAACTACAGCATATCATCCTCAGACTAACATGACGGAACGTGTTAATCGAACACTCAAAAACATGATTGCGTCATATGTTGAAGACAACCATAATAAATGGGATCAGTTTTACCTGAGATGAGATTTGCGATTAACTCTGCTATCCAGGAAACCACTGGAGTAACTCCAGCAGAACTGCACCTTGGAAGGAAACTGGAAGGGCCGCAGACAAGACAGCACTTTCAAGATCAAAGACCGGGTATGGCTTCAAAATTTTCCTCAATCTAGTGCACAAAACAAGTTTAGAGCTAAATTGGCTCCTAAATGGAAAGGGCCTTACCGGGTTTTGAAGACATTAGGACCAATGAATTATCGTATAGAGCTGGAGTCCACTGGAGAGGATGTGTGCAAGAGTGTGTGCTATCGGTTTAGCCTGCTGCCATGGAACCTTGAGAGTATGAGTCTTGGCAATCGTGGGATTAACCAGGAGTTTTGCACTACACTTCTTTTGCATTTTTAGAGTCTAGAAAAGGAGCCGAAATCGACAGATGCCGCTGATGTCGCTCACTTTAAGCCAGCCAGCTGCTTGTTTGGTCAATGTTCACGTCTAACGTTACTCTTTGACACGCCTATACACAGTGCATTCATCACGCACTGATATTTACACACGTTAATTATTATTATTATTATTTTTATGCACCTCGTTAAAAGCAAAGATATTTGCGTTTAATTCTACCAGTGCCTTTTCCCTTCTTTAGTTATTTATTTATTTCTTTTTCTTTTTCTTTACTGTATGTAACGGATGGTGTTACGTGTTTGTGCTATCCAGGATGTTTGAAATAAAATTGTGACAAGCAAATACTTGTCTGGTGCCCAAACAGTAATAACAAATTGTTTTGTTGTTTTTTTTTCTGTTGAGGTTTCCGTAAACTCAAGTAAAGTTTGAGAACTGACATTGCTAACGAAATCACGTGGGGTAGCAGTTCAGACGCAACATGAGCACACGGGCGACCTGGGTTCGGTTCCCGTAGTCACCAGAAATGTATTTATTTTTTTATTTTTTTTTGTGTACTATTTTAAATAAATAAAGAAATACAAATAAAGAGCCAGATGTTTAGTCGTCTATATAGTCGTCTACATTTAAACAGTGGCCTACTTATTTTTGGTAAGCACCTGAAACCAATTGTATGTAATGGGAAATGTTTAAAAAGCGCTGCTGTAATCAACACTATCCTCTTGCAGTGTGACCAGTTAGATGGTAAAAATGCTAGAAATCTTTCAAAAGTAATTAGAATTTTAAAAATAAACACTTAAAATGCCAAAAACAGTGAAAAGAAAGATTTTGAGTCAAGAAAAAAAGGGCTCAATCCTAGCTTTACTGGCACAAGGATTCAGTGAGCATCAAGTTGCTTCTATCCTTAATATTTCAAAGACGGCAGTTCACCAAAAGTAAAAACAAATGTGGATTGTTTTGTATTGGTGAGATTAACAGTTTTAAGAAAAAAAAAACAAAAAAAAATGTTATTTTTGCAGTGGTCTTTTTAATTCATTATATATTTATTTTTATTTATTAATCCAGTCCACTACTGAACATGTCCTTTTTCTTTCACAGTAGAAATCAAATCATGCAGAATTTGAATATTGCGAGGAATAGTTAAGGATGAAAAAAAAAAAATTCATGTAAACTGGATGGACTATTCATTTAAAAAGCTTTAGAACACAATCTTAAAGAAACCACAAAGGCTTATTCTCAATATTTTGAAATACAACAAGAAACAATATTGTATTACACAAGACTTACTCAACAATGTTTGTCTAGTCTGCTGATCTAAAATACCCTTTTAGCTTATGTAACTTAAATATTCTCACACTGCTGCATCTGGAGGCAGGAAAGGATCATCCCTCTGATATTTCTGTAAAATGTTTTAGAGATCGGCCTCCCAATAGTGTCTCAGCTCCTCGTCGCCTGAGGGGACGGCCCTATGTGTGAGGGATGAGTGAGCATTTGCTGCACGTTAAAATGGCTTTTATGCTACAATCTGTGTTTTTAATTGCCCTTGCACTGAAGACCCAGGGGCCTGGGAGAATTCACCCTGACTTTTATCTAATGTCCCATTAGAGCTAATGAACCTGCCGTTAACAGAGAGACAGAGCGTACTGTGAAATCGCCTCCACCTCCAACCCTGCTGCTCACACCGGTAACATCCGGAACATGTGCTTATCTGCCAGCAGACGTACCGCCCATCTGAGCCTCTGCTAACTGTGCGAATTATAGCCTCCGAGAATAAGAGAATGATGGAAGAATATGGAGAGAATACAGTAGGTGGCAAGGCACAGTTCCTTAATGTGTTTCTGGGGGAACCTTGATGGTGGGAGACACAAAGGCATATTACACACATTTTAAATACATTTTAATCAACTTTATGTAGAAAACTAATTAAACTATGGCTTTACAGCACACAGGAGAGCCTGTGCTATTATGCTGTAAGGAAGAAAGTATTGTTCATTA
Source organism: Enteromius thamalakanensis (assembly GCA_032357475.1). Lineage (NCBI taxonomy): Eukaryota > Metazoa > Chordata > Actinopteri > Cypriniformes > Cyprinidae > Enteromius > Enteromius thamalakanensis. The sequence continues at coordinate 2,505,815 of JAUCMT010000013.1, read as the reverse complement.
TCATTTGCGCTTTTTATAGTGCTTTGTGCGATTATATATGCATATTTAAGATTCAAAGATTACACCAGCTAAACACCCCTACCCCCTTGATCCATCTAATATACATATACATGTATATATGTGTGTGTGTGTGTGTGTGTTTTTTTTTAATAGGCAGCAAATTGTACATCATTAGTAATCTTAGAGCAAGGGTGTTTACTACTGTCATGAGTGCACTCAAGCTCCACTAGTAGGCACTCGCTTCACCTCACCTCCCTTGGACTCTGACATATAAAACTGGAGTTTATATGGACTCAATATCACAACATGCACTGCACAATCACACCTGTTCACATTTTGTTTATCATCGACTTCAGCTGCTGATCATCACTACACCCACTCACACTTAGTATTTAACTGTCACATTGACACACTGACAATTGTGGAAGTACAAACAATAAACACAGACTGGACTGGAGTGCCCTCTGGAGCTTCAGAGGGTATCTCCAGTGATGATCATAACCAGTGTTGGGTGTAACGCGTTACAAAGTGGTGGCGTGAATGGAACAGTGATTGGGCACAAGGTATCATTTACCATCACTGATTGGTCAACACCCGGCAGCAGAGCGGCACGATAGAGATGGTAAGTTCGGATCATTTATCCGACTCAGAACTTTGAGTCTCGTTCAGCAAAATGAACAAATCTTTTCGAGTCATCTCGTGCATTTTGTTCCTTTCTGGTTTCCCGAGATGTTCGTTCATCATATGTCGGCCCCGAAAACGTTAACCTATGCAGCCAGCTGAAACAGGTGAATTAATAATTCCAAAACAAAAACTATAGGATGTTGCGCTGATGCACATGCGCGACTGAATGAATCATTCCCACAAGACGACTCGTTCTCCCCGAATCACTTTGATCAAGAACGATCCCTCACTAGATAAAAAATGGAAAAACGGGGAAAATGGAAGCGTCAACAATGGTAAGCTCTTTTTCAGAGAAAGGTTCCCAGCAACAGAAAGCTATTTTTGACGGGTGGAGATTCAGTCATTATTTTGAATATGTTCAACGGAAGGAA
>JAUCMT010000013.1:2474596-2495061 GCA_032357475.1 Enteromius thamalakanensis | reverse complement strand
GTTACATACTAGATACACATCTAGTTACTATGTAAGTACACAGGTATTAGGGACACTTAATATAAAGTGGGACCAAAGTAACTATTGCGTTACTAAAAAAAAAAAAAAAAATCAACTGGCAAACTTAGTGTAACGCTTGAAGCAAAGATTCAACAGACAGGTAGAACTCAAAGGTTCAGATTAATTAACTATATCTTAAATGCATCACTGGTCAGTGGAAAACTGAAACAACTTCTTCTAAACGTCGGCGATCTCCCGATCGCGTCACCTGAGTCATGCACCACGGATTGGGGTTAGGGCTCAGACAGGTCTCTTACTTGGGTCGTGATCGGGAGGATCAGGAGCTCGGTTCTGGTGACTAAGAAGGTCAGGTGTACTCCAGACTACACAGGCTGCGGCGTAGAGATCAAGGAACTATCAGTACTTTGGAGAGGACAGAGGTTGTTACCTTGAGCTCAAATAAATCAATGAACCTAAAGTTAAGTGAATTGGTGCGTAACATACGTTACATGACCATGAGAAGTGAAAGGAAATGGCATGCTGGCGTCGGCTTGCGTATTACGTCATTGCAACGCTGGGCTTTGTTTTGCTTCTGGAGCTGAGGAAAATGGCGGCGGCTCGGCGAGTGGTGAGTAATGTGGATTCTTTCACTTAGATTGCTATGACGGGTGGCGAGTAGGATGAGATCTAAGAGCGTGCAGGCATGCAGCTTTGGATAAGAAGCCATGGCTCTTGTGGGAAATCCGGCTGGCTGGGGGCTGGATCCTCTTGGCGTCTTGGTGGGAAAGTTGTCGCGAGCCGTGTTGTTGTGGTCTCTTCTAGCTGCCGCGGGTACTCGTGGAGGTTCGGACGGGCTGAACGATGAGCTTAAGCGGTAGCAGTTTGTTAAAAGGCAGATTGAGGCATCGGATCCTTGCGGAGGTAAAGGACAGACGAGTCAAAGTAAGACAGTGTTTGTAGGATGAGTATTTGGTCGTGTGATTCCAAAGAATGCGCAAAAGGCGAGGTATAGAAAGAAAGAGAACGGGGCTATTTATAGTAGGTAGCAGATGGTTTGATTGGGCAGGTGTAATGAGGAGATTGATTAGGTGATGCAGTGCCAGCTGTGATTAATCGTACACTGCTCCGCTCGAAACTAGTTTATTTGCAAAAAATTCACAATGTGCTACCCACAAAACTAAATATGTGAATATGTGCAGCATAATATACATTCTTACCAAATATCCCACTGACTGTTTAAAAAAAAAAAAAAAAAAACGGTTTAAATGAACTTCAATAAAATTATTTGCTATTCTAAGTTGGGTTAAGATAATATGGCTGTACTCCATGCCTTGCCAAGAAGATGTTTAGCTGCTTGGTTAGCTGTGTAAAATCATCAATACAGAACAGTCTGACAGGATGAGAAACCAGCTAACCAAAGCTGAAGTCACCTTAACCATTGTCACATGTGAAATCTGGTCACTTCAAGAATCTTGCAAGAGGACAAACAGTATTTCACATGGATTTCAATAATGGAAGATGGCTGGACAAATTCACATCAATGACCTACAGAAATCTACCTGGTTTGAACATGATTTCTTTGTGAGCTTTTTTATTGATGACAGCCTTTTTTTATTGGGCATTTTGCCCATACAATTTTACCCTGAAATGTGACCACATCTTAAGATGTTCTTCTTTCTTGTAACATTATTTGAAATGCTCTACATACACAGCAACATTGGACACCACAAAAACACCACTGCACTTGGGAGAGTTAGTCTTGCTGAGCTAACAACACTAAACTTCACATATTTTAGTGAAATGCACTTTAAATACACTGAACCACTTTTATCCATACTTTTCAGAGATTAATAAAGTATATGGGGCATTTAATCTCACCATATTGGGTTGTTTTTTTCCTCTGAGCATTCTGGAATTGCCATAACTGTGATGCCTTAGGGGCAATTTACAAAGAAACTCCCTTTTTTTTCCAACACAAAACACACTTTGTGTGAAGTGAAATGGTAAAATGAGATGCATTAGTTTAATTTGAGTACTGCCGTTTTAGAACGTTGTGTCACATACAAGATGCTGCAGAAGACAGGACTGCCACAATCAAAGACGTCTGTCTAGTGCACGTATACATATAAAAAATATGGAAAATGAGCACATGGGAATACATAACAACATTATTAAATTATTTTAAGTAATTAATAAAAAACAAACAAAAAAAAAACCTTGCCACTTACATTCTCCTAAAAATTATTACGCTAAGGTCAGGACGAAACTGGGCTGAGACCTTCAAGAAATACAATAATACTATTAATAACTCAGAGGTACTCCAGGAAGTTTGCACTTTATCCTGTTGAAAAGCATGGCTGTGGAAAAAGGCACTTGTATTCTGAGTTGTGCATTATAGTCAGGGGGAGGCCTCATTTGCTGAACAGCCCAGAAGAGGCCACCAGGGCTGATGGCAGAAGAGTGGGCCATTTCTTCCAATCAACCAATTTCACACCTGGAGTGGAGCCCAACCTGTCAAGAGCTCTGTTTGGGGTGGAACAAGGTGCCAAATGTGCATTAAAGATGCAGTCTACAAATGCCATTTAATGAATCTACTCAATGTGTGTGTGTGTGTATGTGGTTGCTCAATAAAATAGTTTCAAATGTATAAAGTGCATCTTAGCTGCCCAAAACATTAGTAATATTATAAAATACAGTAACATTGTGAAATATAACTGTCCCAAACCATACCCATATCCCATCTAGTAGCAAAGATGCAATACAATTTAAATACAATATGTTATTGTTAAAAAAAAAAAAAATCACTTAAAAAACACTTAAAAAAATCGAAAGAAACAGAGAGCAAATTGAGTTAGACTGTGCTACTTCATGTTTAGCTGTTTTGTTTTAAGCCGAGCTGTTTGACAAACTGAAAAATCGGATATGACAGAGATTTTAATTTTCACTTACATAAATACATCTTGCAAGAGCACCTCAGAGTTGACAACATAAACTGTGAGTTTAAGAATGTAATGAGTTCATTTCTGATTTGATTTGTGTAAAGCAGAGACACATTTTTGCAATGAATCTAACCTAGAATGGCAACTAACATCTCAATTGGAGGTGTGAAGTGAGGAATAGCAAGAGATTGATTAGAATGTGTAAAAAAGAAACAATATTTGTGGTTGGTGGCTTGTTTTTTTCCTGTTGTCTGGTCACATGCCTGCACGAGGGCAGACACACAGCGGGACACGTGTCTGGGCATATCTGAAGATGCTCCAACAAAGATCAGTACAGGCACTTGAAATAGGAACCGCACAAAACATGAACACCTGACTCCAAGCAGCCTTGTGGTCAAAATCAATTCTGGCATGTATGACAGAGATATAGTCTCTGTAGAAAAGTGAGGAGATACAAATGACAAGTGACGAGCAAGCTTCTGTATGAACATGACAGATGACTTAACAGCAAGAGACCTTCCTGACAGTTTCTCTCAAACACGTCAAAGATGGAAAACCACCCGGGAATAAGATGGCTGGACCCACGGATAGATTGAGTTGGCCTTTGACATTAAAGACAGAACACAAACACTAAAAAGGAATCAAAGAAGATGGAAAAAAATAGCCAGTAAGCTTAAATAAATAAATAAGTAACAATTTTGGCTTCAACAATCAATGGTGTCCCTTGGCTATATGCTAAGTAGGACGAGTTTAAAAAGTAAATCCCTCTGGTACCTCTAACTGTATTTAGACTGTTTCTACTGACATGAAGTTGTGCAGACAGATGGAAAAGAAATTATTCACAATGCTACTGTGAACTCCAGATAGACTCCAAATAAATAGCATGATGTCATTAACAATCTTGTGAAGTAACTAAAAGAAGTGATGCAATTAGCTTAACTACATTTGTCAGCAGCATGACAGTAGCTTAACTGTTTGGAAAACATTGTAGCTTTTCCTATAACAAGCTAAATTTTCCCATGTGGATAGATTTCTTCCAATGTGGACAGATTGCACAGCTCTTAAAAACAATAACATTTTAGCAATAAAATTACAGTAATTCTACCAAGAAAATGAACTCAAATATCAACCCATTCAATGCCATTTTTTCTGTTTTATTTCTTGTAAATATAACTATAAATACCTGAAAACACAATATATGTGAAAGCACAGACCACAAACAAAATAAATGTTTCTCTGTATTTTTCTCAATCTTTTCAAAAATCCCTCTTCATTTCATTTTGCCTCTATGACTGACACACAGTAGCTGTGATGGGCAAATACCAACAGCAATGAGAGTGCCATCAGTTTTACTCGTTTTATTTGGTGCTTTCTCAAAGCTTAAAAGGATTAAACCTTCAGCCCCTGGAATAGAGTGTGTGCACTGCGTTGTGAAGTGGCAATCTGTCTGAAGTAGTTTACTGGTGCATCTCCATGCACTGTTTTCTATTCCGCTTGATGGAGTCTGGCAGAACACAACAATCCAGCCCAAACTCTAAAAGGGTGATTATCTTTAATGGCTATATAAAGACAACAGCAAAACGGCTGTCCAAACTCAGAAGGTTATCAGTGTCCAGCAATGGTTTTGCCTAGAATGCAAAGTTCACATTTGAAATCTCTTAATCCTAATTTAGTGCCATGTGCCAGTCATCGTTATTCATTTAGCATTTGTTATCAGTAAATTACTTGCTTGCTTAACATAAAAAAATACACTACTGGAACTTTTTATTGTTTATGGGTTTTTTGTGCAAACCATAAAAACTTTTAAAAACGTATTTTGCATAAAAAGCAGATGTTGAAAGCATTGGTCTCCCCAGAGGTCAGGTGAGGCCAAACAATTTGTATGCAAATGTATAAAACTGCAACAGCTGAGAGTTTCAACATCAACATCTAGAGATACTCATAAGTACAGTTGAATATACAATAATTATGTAAACTGCAGCTTCGGAAGAAATTATCATTTGGTATTTTATTTTTTGATCAAGTAAATAATGTTGACAACATCAGCTGCACAAACAATTATGATTGCATTTCTATTTGCCTACTTTTGTTGATGTATTGGCTTTCCTTTTTATTTCTGATTGAGGACTGTTTTAGTGTGCTTTTTATTTTTTCTTCTGTTTTAGCATTATGAATCTTCACATTACTTTGTCTCAATGGTTAAGATATTTGTTCTTTATGATGTTTATTTAACATTTAACATCTAATTTAATGTTCAATATTCACAAGAATAATTCACCCAAACATGGACATTCTGTAAACAACTCACCCTACTCACCCTAATGTCGTTTTAAACCTGTAAGACCTTTTTTTTTTTATCATTTATCAACACAAATTGAGATATTTTTGATGAATTCTGAGAGCTCTCTGACCCTACATAGACAGCAAAGTAATAAACATGATCAAAGCCCAGAAATGTAGTTTCTGAGAGATTGGCAAAATAATCCATTATATATCAGGGTTCAATCATAATGTTACAAAACTACAGTACAAGAGCACTTTTTTTTGTATGCAAAGAAAGCAATTTGCTTTTGTGCAGTCAGAGTGGTTCACACTTTAAAAAAATTGGATTCATGCTATGCATGGCAAAGTTTAAAAAAACAATTTGAGCATATGACCGAGTATTAATGTGGCAAAAAAATGTACTTTTTGGTTTGTTCAGGTTTCAGAGAATATTTTTTGATTGTTATTTTCATGACATAGTCAAGGATGGAACCCTTTATATGGGCATTTCTTCCAGAAGCACACTACCACGCAGGCATAGACCAGAGCGAGATTGCACTTATTATTGCTGTTACCCACGCTGACAAAGCCTGTGACTGTTCGGCGGCCGGCAGCTTTTTGATCATCAGTACCCTTTCCTTCGTTACGCTCTCTGTTTTTCTCTCTTTGATGTGTTTATTAATGCCAGAGAGAGTGCTTTGTATATTGTTTTTAATACATCTTGAAAAATTATTGATGCAGTGTAACGATTATAATTTAGTACTCCATCCTTACTGTTTTCCCATTGTAAAATCAGGTGAGAAGGGCGAGCAGGTAAGCAAGTCATGCGATATACACTGTACAACACGCAGAAATACAGATGTATTAGATACATTAGTTTAGAAGAGATTGACACTTATTGTATGTTTTCTTTTACTCTTAATAGTTGTTACGCCGAAGATTCTTTTCTTTCTACATTTTCTGTTTAGTAGTTAGCCTAGATGAACAACCTCAGCTATCTGTGTTTTGTTTTGTTTTGTTTATTTCTTTTATTTTGCATCTCTTGTGCTCTCTCCTCCCACCTTCTTTCATTGTTATATGCCTGTGAGCCTCATTGTATATGCATACACATATACAATTGTATATACAAAGTGTTATTTCCCTGGTTACCCCTAGACCTGTAAAAATTAAACATCTAATAGGGACATAACAATTGCATTTAATTCAGCTGCACTGCACGGGACTCGCACGGGAAGTGTCTATATTTCCAAAGAAGTGCGTTTTTTGTCATAACTAGTGAAAGATAAAGTTTTCCAAAAAAAAACAGCATTGCGTGAAAATTGGATGTACTTTTGTGAAACGAGTTCAAATCGTAAAGTTGTATCTTTCTCTTAAAAATATTGTAATGACCTTATCGGGGTGTCCTTGTTGGGTTGTGGATGTGTTTGCAGGTGCACGGCTGATTGGCGTATGATTGGAGGCACAGGTGTATGTGGTTCCTTCTTTATAAAAGCTTTCCTTGCTTGACGGAGGGTTAGGCTCATGTTGGATCAAGTGACAAGTTTTTGGACATTTAATATATAAACATTTACTATATAAAGTAGGCACTCAAGATTAACATCAGATTGGGTGAAACTGTGTGTAATATGACCACTTTAATTTGTGTGCTAAAGATGAACAGATATCTTACAGGTTTAGAACGACATGAGGGTAAGTAATAAATAAAATAATTTTCATTTTCATCCCTCATTTACATGCAATTTAAAACCATATGAGCAAAATTATTTATTTTTAAGATATAGGCAGTTGCTGTTCTAACTACTGTTTAGGAATGTCACCTAAGCAAAGAATTTGACAAATAAGCATTTTATTTCTATGAACTAAACTATAAATATCCTTGAGATCCTTTTGTACTAAGTCAATTTTGAAGTATTCCTTTATAAGATAATACTATCTAAAGAGCAAAAAAAAAAAAAAAAAATAGATTCCTCAGATGCTAACTCAAACAGAAAGGGGGACAATTGAGTTTCTGTATTGAGCCAGGGCACCAGGTGGTTTGGGTTCAAGAGGCCTTCAATGTTTGTGCAAAAAGTATAATAATCTCTCGGTGTCAGCTGCCATTTTGATTCCAAGAGCAGCAAATACGTGACTGCAGTCCAGCTTAATGGGCATAATGCTCCACCGCTTTGCAAATTCATGAAACTCTATCCCAGCAAAAAAATGCAATAGACTCTTGGGACACTGCTGGAAAAGAGGCACATTTTTTTCTTTTTATTGCTGTTGTGCTCAGTGGAAAGATGGAGGTCAATGGAAGTGAATATAGCAGATTCACTTTGCATGCTGATTTAGGTGGCTCCCCCGCCGCGGGGCCTTAACAGTGCCTTCCCCATAAAAGATTTCAATTTGTGGAGCGAGAGACGCCGGGGGCCTAAAATAATCATGCTTGTTCCGAAGCCCTTAAGCTCATGTTATGACGAAGGCAAACTGTCAACTGCTAAATAGAAAAACATTATAGTCTTTCTTCTTGGAAAATGCACTTGTCATTTCATATAGGGGACACACGTATCTCCCAGCCGGCCACAAAACACTATCTGTCACTTTCGCTTTGCTAGCACATATCTCTTAAAGTATAGAGAAATAAGGCACTATATTGGCTGCTATTCAGGTCATGGCTCGACGCCGGCAGGGATACGGTTCAACCCTCCAACCTCGATTTTATTTATTTATTTTTTTTGGCGAGAGCATGGAGGTTTGAGCACAATCCGTGATTACAAGGATTAGATTGGTTTAAAACCAAGGGTGCCCAAACACTTTACTCTGAAAGGACAACATTCATGCAATTTCAAATCTCACAGGAACATTGGGGAGGAGGGCTTTGAAATAGCGTGCTTGAAAGGGGCCCTGGTGCACAAGGGGGCACTGGCAGGGGAACGAGGGGAGACCTGGCACCAACGCCGGAGCGATTTCACCGTGAGCACAGCCAAGTCAACTGTGAATAATGTCATTTGGAAGTCCGGGGTGACGCAGGGTTCTGGAGAGCTGCCGAGAGCCCTGCTCTGTGAGCCCCAGATGAACTTTCGAAAACTCACTGAAGTCAACGATGCATTTCAGCTCTTAATTAAAGAAAAGCACACACTTCTAATTAGTCTAATTCTGGGTACTAATTTACGGGGTAATTAAGGCGCAGGAAACTAATCTCTATCAAAACCCGGCAAAGCCGTTTAGAGCCACTGGTTACGGGTGCTAGAACTGAATGCTTATAAGGACTCTGAGCCGACTAAAGGGCTGGATTACCACTCTGACAGATAGTGATACAGCTACAGCACGTGGTATCACCACAAGGCACAGATGAGCGTTTAGTCTATGCTGCTATGAATTTTTATGCTTATGTCTTCTTGAGAACCGCCTTTATATGGTAAAAATATAGTTATACTCGCTGATGTTTTGCCAGAAGCTGCATTTTAAATGTAGAAGATGCATTTCTGAAGAGTCCTAAAGTTAATGCCAACATGAAATCAGCAATTAACCCTATTTGAATTCTTAATATGTGTTAATACTCATTGTATTGTGCAAAATCAATCAGTGCATGTTTTAACAATATTTTAATTAACAGTTAAATTAACAAACCAGGTTTAAAAAAAATATATATATATATATTAAATATATATAAGAAATGCTACATATTTTTATGCATAAAAAACATTTATAAATATAAAGGTCCCTTGAGAATCTCTGCAATTTTTTTGCATTCTGTTGCAACTAGGTTCACATATTGTTTTTATGCATGCTTATACAGTTTGTATGTGTGTTCATGTGTAATATGATGTAATATGTAATATAAACATTGACCTTTCATTACAACTCTAAGCCTTACAGATAGCTAACTGGGTTGCAAGTACAATCTCTTTCTAATTGTGAGAATATTCATACCCATATATGAACATTATCTTTAAGACATCTAAACCTAACCTACTGAAAATGTAATCTAAAATATTTAAAAGAGGAAATAGTTTATAACACTCACAGTAAATATGAAAAACAATGCAAATGTAAAGAACCTGAATAATTTACATTTAAACAAAATCACTTTTTGTAGCCAATGAACAATGCAACAAATAAAAAAAAAAAATAAATAAATAATTATTTGCAATGTGGTATATTCATTTTAGTCATTCAATTTCTTATCGGTGCTGAAACGTTTATTTATTATACTGATTATTTCTTTATTGTTATTATTGTTATTATTATTATTATTATTATTATTATTTATTTATTTATTTATTTTTTTTTTACTATAATTTTTTTAACCCATTTTTATATTCAGGAATATTTATTTATTTATTTACATTTTTTGTTTGTTTGTTTTCTTTTCTAGAGATTGTACCAGCAACATTTCATTTGAATTTTATGCCATACCAACACACAGTCATATTTCGTGTTTGGAATTCACTTTCATATTTTGCTGTTCATTCTGCAATACAAAAATCAAAATGAAGCTATTATGATGTATTTTCAATGTTATCTCCTAGCCTTTAACTCCAGCTAAATTCCCTTTGCTTAAAATCTGCTTCTACAGCTTTCAAGCCATGGGCCAGTACATCAGAACCACATAGCTCTCAGAAAAAAAAGAAGATAAGAGCCAAACCAAACACGTCTGGTATTAAAAAGGGCAAAACCCCCATCAGAATGAGTGTCCATCCATTGGTTGCTCATCCTCAAGCCCATCTCTCCACTGGAAAGCCCTTTGTAATCACCATCATTAGCGGAGCTCACCTGTTATGTTCCCCATGCCAACCTTGATTAAGACCCAGCAAGTGGCTGAAAGCTTGTGTATGCGCCAGGATGTAGGGGCTATTCATAACAAATGGGGAGACTTGGACCAAAACGCAGCCATCCAGCATCTCTAACAGACGGGAAAAGACGGACCAGCTTTGTGTTGTGTAGAGTGAGAGTTGGGGATGATCCATCGCTGCCTGTTGAGCCAATGAAATATGGAAACCAAACCAAAAAAGGACAGTATTGAATGTTTTGGGGTAGGTAATGGGAGCCTATAACTGCTGACCCACATTTGAAATGGATTTGCTCATTACTAGAATTACTTGTTGCATGTTAATCTGTTACTGCAAACCACTATCCTAATATAAAAAAAGAAAGTTTTTTTATTAAGTATTTTTATTGCTCTATAAACAGTGGACAACTAACAATCTAATGTGACCACACTTTTAAAATCCTACTGGAACCTGATGTTATGGCGAAAACGTATCTGGGTGCACTTTTTAGCGAGACACAAATTACGTACATGTAACATTTAATATCAATGCAGTTTCCAACAGAAATGAACACTAGAGGCAGTAAAACTGACATATTGTATTACTCTTCATGCAAATGTACAGAGTTTTGATTAATAAAGCATAATTTCTGTACAATTGCTTGAAGAATTTCATGTTATGACTTTAAAACAATATCAATTTGCTGGGAAATTTTAAAACTGGTGTTTTTGAATGTTAGCATCACCGAAATGCATATTTTTATGAGACCAGGTGGACTGGAACAGTGTCTGCAATACTTGCAAAAAAAAAATAAAAAAGGTGAATAATGGTGTAGTTATGGTATCTAGCCAAACATTACCCCCTATAAACAGAAGTAAGCCAGAACAGACTGTCACCTCTCGCTATTTTAGAATGATAAAGTAATTAGGGAAGTAGAGAAAACAGGGGCCTTTTGCTCTGCATGGTGACAGAAGGACCATGACCATGATAATGAGTTTTTGCATTATTAGGCAGTAATAAATGGGACATACTGATTCGCCTCCATGTTAGCTTAAGGCAAAACAGCTGGATCTGTCAGTCACACCAATGGGGAGTCAATCGAGGCTTGTAACCTCAAAAACTCCCCTTTTTTTCATTTTCAAGCATCTGTGTAAAGCAGTCTTAATTTAATCAATTATAGTAAGAAAATGAGTCCACAAGCAAATAAATAAAAAAGGAAGCCTAAATGTAGAATTACCCTCATGGTTTAGTGTGCTAAAAATGATTTTTATCCACTGGTTGCATTATTTATTTGCATTATGCGAGTCTGAATGATTTGTTCTCTCGACAAAGAGCAGGGTCCCACAAAGGGATGAGGCATTGTGGACAAGCCAAAAATAAAGGTTTTGATACTGGATCTTTGAGTCATGAACCGGATACTTTACAGGCTCCCGTTCAAAATGTTGACGCAGAAACCCATTTTCGAGTGCATCGGTCCCCAGGATTTTTTGCAGCAATAGACCTGAAGGACGTGTACTTCATGTTTTGATCTTTTCGCGTCACATGCTGTTCCTGAGGTTCGCGTTCGAAGGCCAAGCATATCAGGCCAAGACTTCAGGCTCTCCCTGTCGCCCCGTGTGTTTACCAAAGTAGCGGGGGCTGCCCTGACTCCGTTTAGGGAGCAAGGGGTTTTCATTCTCAACTACCTCGAGGACTGGCTGATACTAGCACAGTCTCGGCCTCAGTGGTGCGAATACAGGGACACAGGGACTGGTGCGGACACCTCAGCCAGGGGGGGTGGGGGCATGCAGTCAGGGGTTTGGACGGGACCTCATCTGCATTGGTATATTAATTGCCTCCAGCTGCTAGCAGTACTTCTAGCTCTGGGTCGCCTCAAGAAGCATTTACAGGGCACTAACGTACTAGTCCGTACGGACAACACAGCGACTGTTGTGTACATCAACCATCAAGGTGGTCTACGCTCCCATCGCAGCTCGCCCACCACCTCCTCCTAGAGAGTCGGAACCATCTGAAGTCATTTTGTGCCATTCTCATTCCGGGCGACTGCAACAACGCAGCCAACAAGCTCTCTCGAGCTGCAATACCTAGCGAATGGAGACTTCATCCCCAGTCGATCCAGCTGATGTGGGAGATGTTCTGAGCCACTCAGGTAGATCTGTGTGCCTCCCCAGAAACCTCTCAATGCCAGTTTTTTATGCCCTGACCAAAGGAACCCTCGGCAGGGACGCCCTGGCACACAGGTGGCCACGGGGCCTGCACAAATAGGTGTTGCCCCAAGTAAGCCTTTTAGCACAGTTTCTGTGCAAGGTCAGGGAGGACCTGGTTCCCCAAACTCGTGTTTCTTGCAACAGCTTCTCCTTGGCTAATTCCTCTGAGGAAGGATCTGCTGACTCAGAGACGGGCAACCTGTGGCACCCGCGTTCAGACCTCTGGAAACCCCATGTCTGGTCCATGGACGGGACACGGAGGTTCTAGGTGATCTACCCCAAGTGGTAGTTGACACTTCTTCTGCGAGAGCGCCTTCTACAAGAGCCTCCTACGTGTTGAAATGGAACCTGTTTTTCGGAGATGCCCGATCAATGTCGTGCTTCTGTTTCTGCAGCAAGGGTTGGAGCGAAGGCTGTCTCCCTCCACCCTTCAAGTTTATGTGGCTACTATTGCTGCAAACCACGACCACATAGATGGAAGGTCTGTTGGTAAGCAGGCCCTGGTCAACAGGTTCCTCAGGGGGGCCAGAAAATTAAATTCTCCACGGCCCCCTACAGTACCGTCTTGGGACCTGCCTCTCATGCTTCAAGCCCTATGACAGGTCCCATTTGAGCCTCTGCAGTCAGTTGAGATTAAGTTTCTTTCAATGAAAACATTGCCCCAGCTCACATTGGCCTCCATCAAGAAGGTAGGGTACCTGCAGGGATTTTCGGTCGACGAGTCATATCTAGATTTCAGGCCCAAGGATTCCCAGGTAACGCTGAGGCCACGGCCCTAGGTTCCCACAACTACAATTAGAGATCAGGTGGTGAACCTCCAAGCGCTGCCCGCTGAGGAGGCAGACCCAACCCTGCTGTTGCTGTGTCCTATCCAAGCACTCAGATGCTACGTTGACTGCACACAGAACTTCAGAACCTCAGACCAGCTCTTTGTCTGTCATGGGGGACGGCAGAAGGGAAGTGACGTCTACAAGCAGAGGATCGCCCACTGGAAAGTGGATCATCCCTATCACCCTGGCTTATCAAGCACAGGGTGTGCCTTGCCCCCTCAGTGTACATGGGCGGTGGCACATGGAGCCTCGCTTGCAGATATTAGCAGAGCTGAGGCCCCTTGAGTGATACCCTTCGAGGAATCTTATTTGGTATTCATTCATTTGTGGTATTCATCATTCACACTGGGGGCTTGGGAGACTCCCACATGATGCTGGAAGGGGCAGCTTCCATGGCGTTTTGGTAGGTCCCTAATCGTCAGTCACCGACGTGATGGTTATGTATTGCAAACTTCGTTCCCTGAAGAAGGAAATGGTCACGTCCTTTCGCCATGGATCTGTACTGCCGCTAGGGGGCCGTGTCACCGGCTCGGCTCCTCAGTGAAAAACTAATAAACACTTAATCATGGTGCGATCAGCTGCAGCTGGATGTTATTCAGCGTATGCCAATTTCATTGGCGTGTTTTAATACCCTCGGAGTAGATTCGACATCTCAAAGCGAGATTCCTATTTGTCGGTCACCGACCTTCTTTAGGGAACGATGGTTTCAATACGTTACCGAGACGATTTAAATTATCATATTTTTAATTGTTGCATCCAAATAATGTTTAGTTTTGTTAATAAGGCATACTCAATAATTAGCTTAATTAAAAACAAAGAGAACACATTAGAAATTATTTTTTATTATTACACATCAGCCCTGTTTCAAAATGTTATGCTTGGATTGCCTGTGGTTAATAAATATATATATATTTTTTTTTCTGCATGAAAAGTTGTATTGGGAAAAAAAAATTGAAGTAAACTTTTTTTCCTAAACTTCTCCCCTAGCTGTTTTGAATAGATGCCCATAAATTATTGTTTGAGCTGATGTGTAAATTCTGCCTTTGTCTCTGCATTCTTGCATCATTCAAAGGCATCAATCATTTGCACTCATCATATTTTCTCAGCGTTCACTCTCTCACTTCCCATCGACTGGCAGACATCAAAAGAGAACACTAATAACTGGAGGATGGGGGAAACAGCTGAAGGGGACAGCAGATGGATGGAGAGGTGTCAAACGTGATAAGCAAGGTGCAGCTGCGGTCCTCCTCTTTTCCCAGCTGCTTGGCTTCGTGAGGTGAGGCTTAGGTGACCCCTGAAATATCGCCCATCTGACACCATGACCCAAATCTGTCCTGAATGGCTTTATCTCGACAAGTTACTAGAAGGTTTTGACATGCACTGAGACACAACTCAGCAGTTAGGACACTGATATGACTGATAATGCGACACTTGTCCCTGTCTACAGAGTTTTACTCTGTTACACTGGCAGCAGTTAGATACTGTATCTGAAGACAGCTTGAGTAATACATGCAATTAAACAGAATGATTAAAATGCCAAAATATTCAGCAAAATTTTATTTAACAGACCTTAGTCACAGTAGATTAATTCCGTTATTTCTTCATTCATTGTCCCAAAAGATATTAACAAGTATCTAAAACAGCTGAAAAGTACTGAGCCAATAAAGGATCAAAACAGGATACTAATTTAGTTATGTACACAGAAAATGGTTTAAAATAGTGTAGTGAATGAAATAACATGATCACCAACACAGCACAACAAAAAATGTGCAACATCATATGCATACTACACTGATAAGTAGATGAGGTAACTGTAATACAACAGTTTTATGGGGACTGAAAATATATCATTGTGTGTAGTACAATGTAGTCTGAGATATTACATGTTCAATTCTTTCAATTCTTCAATTCTTTGAAAGTGAGTAAAAGGTGTGGTTTTTCTGCCGTCTATAATATTATAATATGGTATATGAAAATGGAAGAAAATTGTCAAATAAATGTTTTGAAGGAATATACAGGAACTTCGTAAAACAGTTGGTTATACTCACACAACTGATTTGACATGTAATGTTAGAAACATTGCTGATCTACGGTTATGCAGTACTGTATGTGGGACCAGAGTCACATTCAGATCTTAATTTCATTCTTACTATCTGCACTCTTAACAAATTTTGAAGTGACAGCTCAATGTCTTCATACTCTGTCACTCGCTAGAGAAGCTGTCAACAAAACCCTCTGACACCACAGTAAGCTTTATTTTGGCAGCATTGAGAAGTTCAGTTTGAAAACCCCCTTCAGGTATGAGTTTTTTTTGGCTGCCTTAATGAAGGCCAGATGTTTCTTTTTCCTGTCATTAAAGGTGAGGGCGCTAGGTTATGAATATAACCATGTTTCTTGAAGGAACAAGACGCTGCGTCTCAACACCACACTTTCGGCATCCCCTGTCGGTCCTCCGCTGCATGACAGGAGCTAGTTTGCCGGCAGCATTCCACATGATTTTACAGTATGCTTCCTGGCCAGTGACGTCACTCGCCTATGACGTCCCAACTCATCATTGGCTGATTCTACACACGATTCAGAACTGTCACGCTGAGGGCGTTCCCATAGCGTTTCGTCGACACAGCGACACAACGTTTTCTTTAAGTATACTACTACAGTATGTTTATGTATTGATTTGTATATAATTTGTTATAAGAGTATTTTTTTATTATTTGAAACTACAAAACATCAAAACAAAAGAACAGAGTATCTTGCAGCTTGTAAACAAATACATTTTATTCCACCTTCATGCATTCTTGTTTAAACACTTGTGTGCCCTGTTGAAAAAAAAAAAAAAAAAGCATATTCTGGTTATGTATGTTTTTAAGCTGGAATGCTGATTTATGTTGGTCCTTTGGCAGCACATGACCACCTTAAACCAGCACCCCAACTTAAAAACATACCTAAATAACATATGCTTTTTATTTCAGCAAGGTGTTTTAGTTTAAAAGAAAATTGCACAAATGCGAAAAAGCTTATATTTCATAAGGGCTTTAGTGTGGTGTAAAATGTTTTTATAGTTTTCAGACTTAGTTGTTGGCTGTTTGAAAGTTTATTATTGTTGAACTAAGTTCACTTTTCCCTTTTCTGTGGTGGTCCTTCGTTTTCGCAGCAACAAACTGAAAGAGGCAAAACATCAACTAATGCTAGCATCAATCCAGTGCTGCATGTGCTGATAGCAAGAACATGACAAATTCACTCTCCCTCCAAGAGAGGTAAGATTGTCCCAGATGAGGAGGAGCAGTGTTGTTCTTCGCCCTGATGTCAAGCAGCCTGGTTCCTTATGCACACGCCATTTATATCTGCAAGTCATTATCATTTATCTGTCTCGTAATATCAACACATTTATTTGGTGTTACATCAAAAGCAAATCATGAGGGGCTGTAATCTGTTTTACACGGGGTCGGATGATGGTGGCTGCCACCAAAAGCAGTCTATTAGGAAAGAAGTATGTTTCGACCATGTCACATCTTCAGATTGAAAAGGAGAATCCAGCTGTCACTTCCTTTCACAGCAATTATCGCAAGTCATGCATTTTCATTTCCATCGCTGGAGTAATTTCTCTCTTTTTCCCATCCCCGGTGGTTAATTTTGCACTTTCACCCCCCACCAACCATCACTGTTAGCCCCCCTTTAAACTTGTGAGGTACAGTCAGACAAGCAACTTGCAAAGTTTAGACTTAAGTCTTTTCTCTTTCAAGACGTGAAATCAGTGAGTTAAAAACCCTGTCAGTGTAATGGATTTCAGAAACATTTTCTGTGAGAGTGATGTCCTTTCTGCTGTGTTTGCACGCAGGAGAAAAGAGAATAAACATATCTTGGGATGGGTTGCCTCTGGAAAGTGTTTGACAGCCATGAGTAATATCATGATTCACAGCTCAGTATAAAAACATTTCCATCCAGAAGCTAACTGGATGAAATGTATCTCGAATGCTAATGTTCAACCATTATTTTGTCTCAGGGGTGCAACTACCCGTTTGAGGAGGCGCATGCAGCAACAAAGGCACCCTCCATAGAACAATTAATGTGGCATTTATTATGAGGCAGTTTGTACTTTTTTATATATAAGATGACGTATAGGTATGGTTATGGGGCCAGTACATTCAAATATTTTAATCACATTGTTTTAAATTAATTAAATTAACCTATTTAACTGACAGCCTATATGTCACGAATGAGACTGAAAACGTACAAATCCATATGTAAAATATGTTATAACAAAACTCACAAATCAGGGAATCAGGGAATCGCTTACAAAGGGGGACAAGCCACACACAATGATCAGCGAGGAACATGAGGAGAACCGGGGTATTTATGCTGGTGCTGATGACTGACAGTCATAATTTCACAGGATGTTTATTTTAGCATTGTGTTTTCGATATCATGAAAAAAACCCACTTGGTTTTAGAATGTGTTCATGCATGAGGACTCACCATGCTCAGTGTGTTTTACTTAAACATTATGTCAGGACTGATTTAGAATTGATCTTCTCTGCTCCCCAGATCCTTAGGAATAAATTGTGTTATGTTTAATTACTCCAATGGCATGTTAAAAATAATGCTAGTTTATTTTAATCTTGACATTATATTGTTAAAAAAATAAAAGTATAAAAAATAAAAGTATTATGTAGCATATATAATATATGTATATTATATTGGATTGTCTCTATGGAACTGACTTTTGCTATTTGGCTATTGGTTATTGCTATTGGCTATGCCATGCCGGCATCCTCCATCTGTTCCAGCCACAGCAAAGCTCCAGCCACCATGAGCCGAGCCCCAGCGGCTTCCGCCACCAGCCCAGCTCCACAAGCCCACCTCCAACCAACCCAGAGTGCTGACGCACTCCCATCCACCAGCCAACCAGGACCCTCCGCTCCACTACCGACAGGAAATTCTTTCCAAACCCCGCAAGATCTTCTCTCTTCCAATTGGACCGCTGCCCCACTGAACTTTCCAGCTTCCCTCGAAAAGTTTCCTTCCACTAGCCATAATCCCTTTACTAACCTCTCTTTCCCTTTTCCCTCAGGCATTAATAACCCAGGACTCGGATAGCTAATACCTAATACCTCCAGCCCCTTCTTCCCCCATCCTTCTCCTCTCTCACAACCACCACCCCTCTTCCCATCCCAGCCAACACTCCTGCATCTGAGCCCACCCCTGTGCCTCCATCCTCCAGAGCACAGATACTTACAGTTAGCGATGTTGATCTCTTTTCTTTTTATCACCCCCAGCCCTGCAGACCAACGGGTGGATTGCAGCGAATTCACCCTTACTCTGAAACATTCACACTCTAACCCTTCCAGAACCCTCACCTTTCCAGAATCCGCCATCCTGCCCTTACATCAATCCCTCCCTCTCTTCCCACCAAGAAAGACCCAAATCATCCAGCTACCTTCCCAAAATTTCCTCTCTCTTTCACCAACCTCCTCCTCACCCTTTTCTTTCTTCCCGCTCCATATGTCAAAACTTTAACATCAATAAATGTCTCTGGTCAACTTGCAAAGTTTTACACATCTGCAGTTTTTGCGGGGTTTTTCTGTTATCAGGTTTCCACTCCCCACAATTCAACCAACCCCAGCATTAACAGCCTTATCCCCTTAGAAGAATTTACACTCAACCACCACATCATGGATCAAGCTATATCAATTATCAAAAAAGTCAGCAGAGGTGCTTGGAATGGCAAAAGTAGATATCACTTCCACGTTCAAAGCTATGCCCAATCACCTTGACTTCTGCAACCTTTTCGGTATCCAATGGCGAAAACAATTCTAATTCGCTGTCCGCCTCACCTTCGGATGCAAAAGCTGTCCAAAATCTTTTGATATCCTCTCCGAAGCGATGTGCTGGATCTTTTCCAATAACCACCAAATCAACCACCTCATCCACCTCCTAGATGACTTCCTTTTTATCTCCCCCTCTCATTCCCTTCCCGCCGCTGACTTGAAAAAAGTCTTAGGGGTCTTCGCAGACCTAGGCATTCTTATGGCCCATGAAAAGACCCTGGGTCCCAGCACCAGCATTGAATTTTTGGGCATTAATCTCGACTCCCAGTAGTTCATCGCTTCCCTCCCCAAGGATAAAGTCAATAGAATTCATCCTGATCTCATCTAACCTCCTAACTAACCCCCAGTGCTCCAAACAAGAACTTCTGTCAGTTCTAGGGCACCTGAATATTGTGATGCGAATCATTCCAGGGTCATCCCTTCATTTCCCACCTACAGTACTAACCCTAGCCTCCTCCACCCCATCCCTAGAAAACCAGTTTACCCTAACAGCTCCATGTCTCCATGAACTCCAGTTTTCTGTCTTTTCTCTTCCAATGGAATGGCCACTTATTCTTTTACAACATCATAATTTCCTCCCCAGTTGATATTCAGCTATTCACTTTCGTCAGTTTCTACCACAATCGATGGTTCACATCCTCATGGCCCTCCCAACTACTAGATATCCCATCCCACCTACTGTAGCTTCCTCCGCACTATTCAAACTGTACCCCATTGTTGTCGCTGCTGTCCTCTGGGGATCAGAATGGTCGACTTTGCGTATTGTCATACACCGCGACAACAAAGCCACAGTTCAGTGCATTAATATACACTGCTCCCATGCCCCCGCCATCATGCCTTTCCTCAGATGCCTAGTCTGTATTTCTGCCAAAAAAAAAAAAAATCATTTTGACTGCAAAAACATATCCCTGGGAAAGATAATACAATTGATGCACCGCTTACACTATAGTGACAGTGCGTTGTTCTATCTAAACTGACCCAATTAACATAAAAAGTAACACATTTTACCATAAATCCTGTAATTGATGTGTTTCGTGTTTCACACTTACCATATGCAAAAATAAAATGCATATTTGCATTAATCATTTTTCTCAAACCAAAGGCATTTTGGCTCTGGGGGGCGCATGGGGTGCGCGGCCACCTCTGGGGGGCGCACGGGGGAAACGGCAGACACCGGAGGGTCGGGTCACTGCAGCAAGTCATCTGCTACGGCCTCTGGAGGGTCAGGCCACTGCAGCAGGTCATCCGTTACGGCCTCTGGTGGGTCGGGCCATGGCAGCAGGTCATCCGCTACGGCCTCTGGTGGATCGGGCCACTGCAGCAGGTCATCTGCTACGGCCTCGGGAGGGTCGGGCCACTGCAGCAGGTCATCCGCTATGGCCTCAGGAGGGTCGGGCCGCAGCAGCAGGTCTTCCGCTACGGCCTCTGGAGGATCAGGCCATTGCAGCAGTTCATCCGCTATGGCCTCTGATGGGTCAGGCCATGGCAGCAAGTCATCCGCTACGGCCTCTGGTGGATCGGGCCACTGCAGCAGGTCATCCGCTACGGGCTCTGGAGGGTCAGGCCATTGCAGCAGCTCATCCGCTACGGCCTCAGGAGGGTCGGACCACTCTGGAAACACCCGGACTGGAACAGGCATTGAAACTGGAACATGC
>JAUCMT010000013.1:2428616-2442504 GCA_032357475.1 Enteromius thamalakanensis | reverse complement strand
TTTTAATCATCATCTTTTGAGCCTTTTTATTTAAAAATATTATTTATTTTTAAAATGTTTTCATACAGGTAAAAAAAATCCATTGGAAAATAGGAAGTTACTGCTCTTTGCCTTGGGATGATGTCTCACTTTTAGCATACAATTCAAATGCAGAGGACAGTAACTTAAAAATTTCTTCAGCTGTAATATATCCAGTAAAACTATGCTAACTAAGCTGGATACTCCATTAAATAGTGTTACTAAATGTGACTGTAAAGTTACAAGTGCTGAATGAAATTGATATAAAGCTGTTTTTCTGTTGATATGACATTTCTCTGAAAATATATAAAAGTGTTTCATAAAGCGAGATGTCAGTATGTTGTCAGCAATGAAATGAGTTGTGGACCATGCACTTGTTATATGCATGACATGTCGTAATTATCAGCTTTTAGAGACCAGAAAAGTGTAGGGCATGAAAAGTGCACATACAGTTCATATTTCTCTCAATCTATAATCAGCTGAGAAATGTTCAGCTGGCAGGTGTGTAATTCATAACCAAGAGACAAAGATAGCATAAGTTAGACCTATTTTTTTTTTACCAGACCTTTCTTAACAGAGCTGACAGCATTGACAGCTGTAGTGAGCAAAGGCATGAAGAGGTACTTCACAAATGTTTTCTCCTGATTTTCAGGGACGGTGCGACATTGGACGTTCTTCACAGGCCCCTGGACACCGGCTCTTTCTCATACGGTCACTGCACACTGACATCTCTGACCGCGCAGTGGAGTAAGAAAGAGACATTGTAAAGACTTCTGCCAAACATTCTGTGTTACTTTTAATGGAAGCTACTTTAATGGCATGTAAATACATTTCAACAGCTGGTGTTGTAATTACCAGGCAGAAGTTATATTCCCCAGATTGTCAGGAAAGTGTCCCTTGGTTGAAAACTTGTCAAAGCATATCTGTTTTCTCAGCAATACTGATGAAGCCAGAGAAATGCAGTAATGTAGGCTCATTAAGTAAAATACCAGAAGGAAATAGAGAACTCTGATTTGCTTATTCACACCAGTCACCGGTCTTCATAGCGAGCCAAATTTGGAATAGAAACAATAGTTTTCTGCAGAATTCACACCAGACGCGAACATTCATCAAACACACACACATAAACACAAGGCACAAAGCACAATGTACTGTGTTAAAATAAATGATTTTTTTGTAATGACTGAATTACTGATTGATGATAGAGTTAATGGCATTTATTTTATTTATTGAAAATAAAAACAAACAAAAAATTAATAAATGATGATCATATCCATTATCAAATAAATGTTTTGGGATTTATTATTTATTACACTTTTAGTAAGACTTTTTGTAAATACAGAACATTAAGTTCATTAAGGTCTTGAAATAAAGTCAACCTGATCTAATAAAAAATAATAATAAATAAAGAAAAATAAATAAATAAATAAATATATGTACCTTTGTGCAGTTTTTGTGCAACACTGTTTTTATGTACTGTACCTTACTGCACATTTTACTGCAGTTTAAAAGAGAAATATCCACTAAGTGGTGCTAAAACACAGGTTCAATATGTGACCCCTGGTACATTTTTACTAAGTTGATATAGGGGTGTATTGCGGCGGTTAAGAATTGAAATTTCCGTGGACTGTTGCTAAAAGTTAATGCTCTATCATGTTGGAAATTTGCCCTACAGTAAATCCAGCCCTAATCTTATCCGATTGTGATAACAAACACAAAACTGATATAAAAAGGCATTTGTTGATGCAGCCATGTCATTTCAACTTCTTTTTACGCAGATCACACACAACTTGTCTAAGCGTAGTTACACAGGATTGAACCGGAGCTCCTCGAACGAACCTACCATCTATGACAACACATAGATATGAAGCTGGATATGTGTGATGATAACTGTAGGTGTCTTTATTGAACTACATTCTATACTGAGAATACTGCCATTAAAATAACCAAGGTCATTGATTCAAGATGAGTGATGATTCACTGAGTAGACCAAACATCAGCAAATTCACTGAAATGCACTATGCATATGTCACACACACACACACACACACACACACACACAAATAAATAAATACATAAAAAAGTGAACCAGTAAGTGTTAGCATTTAAAGAGCCCCAATTTTGCAACTGGATCTATTTGAAAGACAAAGTCCTTCTCCAAAGTCAGGTCAGCGAAAGGATATCTCACAATGAGAGAAATTGGACGTGATTAACCCAGTGTAACCCCATTTTCTTCTCTGCTGACTTTGTGTCACAGCACATTGAAAGATCACGACCCGCTCAAGCAGACAGAACATGCCTGTGTTTAGCACTGATCCCAGTACTGAAATCTAACTGAACAGTTCCTCACATAAGTAGAGATCAGAGCTGCTACTGTAACAACTTTTCCAATAATGTCACATTTATCTAGGTCTTTAACGTCAATTAATCAGTTGTGAATACATACAAAGTAACTCTTGAAAATAAGAAGGCTCATTAAATCTACAATGGTACATTGTTTTCTAGTGCGGTTGTAATGACACTGACTATTGTGTAGTTTCACCTTCTAATGGAGTAGCGACCCAGAGAATGCATTTCACATCAATGCACAAAACCTAAAGTAGTTTAACGGAAATAAATTGACAATTGAAATAAATTTTTCTGAATTTTTTTTTATTTTCTGAATGCGAGAAATAAGTCACAAATAACCTTCAAATGACAAGCGGCTTATAAAATATATTGTATGAATATGAATATGAAAAAGAAGAAAATGCTGTTCAACTTGGCAAGCTGTAATTTGCCATTTGTACTTGCAAATTATTTAAAATACAGTATGTTGCACAAATATGGAGGACACAAACCTAAATGCAATCAATCTTATTAATTCCCTGAAACTAACCATCAACATCATATCAGTATGAAAGTATGAAAAGTAACCTTGAAAGGGACAACTGGACTTTCCCATTAACTGAACTGGATAAATTAAAACACACACACACAAAAAAAACATACAAATATGAAACAACCTTCAATAAACACATTATATATTTTTTTACTTTTACTTTTCAATTTCAAAATACAAAATAATTATTTGAAATAAATAAATAATTGTGTGTGTACAGCCGGTACAGAAAGACAGAAAGTATTTAGGCCCCCTTAAATGTTTCACTCTTTGTTATTTTGACTCCATTTGCTAAAATCATTCAAGTTCATTTGTTTTCCTCATTAATCTACACACAGCACCCCATATTGACAGAAAAACGTTGGTGGACAGACATTTTTAGGTCTCTCCAGAGATGCTTGCCACAATTCTGTCTCTGAGCTCTTCAGGCAGTTTCTTTAACCTCATGATTCTCATTTGCTCTGACATGCATTGTGAGCTGTAAGGTCTCATATAGACAGGTGTGTGGATTTCCTAATCAAGTCCAATCAGAATAAACAAACACAGCTGGACTCAAATGAAGGTGTAGAACCATCTCAAGGATGATCAGAAGAAATGGACAGCACCTGAGTTAAATATATGAGTGTCAGTATAACACTATGCAGTATGACACTATGCTGTACCCACACGTATATATATTTATATATATTTAAATATATATATATTGGTGGCCTTCACTGGTATGCTCTAAAATATAAAACATATAAAAATAGGTAAATAAATAAATTAATATGTGTGTTATATATATATATTTATACAATTTGTGTTCATATTCTATGCAAAAAAATCGGGATATGGGTAAGGTTAGGGTACGGTTTTGGTGGTATGGGTAGGTTTAAAAGTTGGTTAAGGAATAAGGGATGGGTCAACTGTGTAATTATAAATACAATTACTGAAATTATTATTATCATTACAGAAATAATTACATGTATTTATTCATTTATAATGCAAGTAAAAATATAAAACATGTATATTCATAACAAGTGCATTGAATGAAGTTATTTAAATGTTAGTACATAGCAGTTAAGGCCACATTACATAAAATGGGACCTTTTTAATATAATTGTAAGTGGCTGCATCTGTCTGAGGCAGGTTAACTTTGACAAGGTAGCTTTGAAATGCAGACGGTGTCAGTATCAATTACACACGAATCACGTATGTGGAAGTCTCTGTTCTGAGGGAATGTAACAGGCTCTAAAGAGCTCATCACCGGCAAAAAAAAAAACAAACACACCCAAGGACGCATCATTAACATTTCACAACAGTTGTTTTTCTTCGCTCCTTTATTCTCTCATTATTTCTCCTTCGTTATTTCAAGGTAAACACTGAATAATGATGACAGTGCTGCAGACAATAATCTCTGACAAAAGAGAATTTCTGATAGCTTATCTCTTGGAGCCTGAAAAGTTGAGATGACTGTTTGTAAAAACCCCTATTCTAATACGACCTATCAAACTATAACAATGCATAACTGTCTAAAAAAAAAGGAGATAATTCAAATACAAGCCAACATTATAAGGAAATCATGCAATTATAGGATAGGGAAATATGTTGAACTTTTAATCTTAATTAACGCCCATCAAACAGAATCTCAAAAATCTTTGTTACTAATTCATATCCATTTCGGAATTCTCCTTTTTGATGAAAGGAAGAGAATCTGGATGATTAAAAACATCCTGCCGTACCGGATGAATAATTGAACTGGCGTGGCCCCTTTGACACGGAGTAACAGATGACTATTATCACCATTTCAGTTGCGTAAGCATTTCGCCGGCCCCGCTGTGACACTGCGATATCCTCGCAACTGCATAATGGGAGATGAAAGAAACTCCGTTATGCGGGGGCTGATAATGTAATAATATGATTATTCAGGGCCAAACATGCACACAAAGTGATTGCGGCGTGGTGCTGTGTAAAGGTCTATCTCTGCTTCATGAGTGCGACTTTATTCAAGTGTGTGCCGCAGTCAATACTTGTATGTCAGAGCAGTAATTGACCTGAATTGAGGCGAGCGGAGCCTTAAGGCCCCATCAAGATTAATTACATTCTCACACATGCAAATCAATGCACTGAGTTGGAGGGCTGTTCTGTACGTCTCCAGTCACCCTTGTTTTAGAGAGGTATAATTTATTTTGGGTCTGGAGAAAACCGCTGCATATTGTAATTACGTTGTTCTCAACCCATTTTAGGATCTCTTGGGGGAAAAAAAACTAGGAACTAATTAATTACTGCTGCTTGCTAAGGCAATCATCACTATTATTATTGCCCATACTAAAGTCTGGCGTGCTGCACATGCTATTACTAAGCAGCTGGACTGTGAAACAGGTGGAGAACTGGGATGCAGTATGATTATATTTAATGAAATATCAAGAGAGGATATCATACAGGTAGGCTTGCAACACCCTAGCAACCATTCACAATATCCTAGCAACCCATTTGGGGAAAACAAAAGCCTAAGATGTTTGGTTGGTTTTTGCTGGTCTTCCAGACTAATCATAGCTGGATTTATAAGTGTTTTGATAACTTCTGTAGCTGGTCAAGTTGGCTTAACTGATCGGGCTGGGAGACCAGCTTAAACCAGCTCAGACCAGCCAACCAGGTTATGATCAGGCTGAAGACTAGCTAAAATTTTATGGTATTACGGTAAGGAAAGCCCTAGCGAACATCTTCAATGAGTTACGGGACTTCCTAGGTCTACCAGGTTTGAAAAAAAGACCATGACCATAAACGGAAGGAACATAACAATATAGATCATATGTGTACATCATGTAACATTGTAAAAGTGTGTGTATGTTTTTGTTCTGTTTATTAAATGCTATTTCAGTTATTCACATGAACGATTATTATATGTGAATGTACTTTGCTTGAAAATGCACTATTTTGACAACAAATATATTTTTCTCTTTTCCAAAATGTTGTTTTTTACTCAGAAAACTCGAAAACTACTCAGAAAACCTTAGCAATTCAGTAGTAAATATGGGAAGCCAACTTCAACATAATGGCCATGATTTTTTTTCTATCTAGCTGTTCTATTGATATGAAATAACAAGCATGTTTTAAAGTGTGAGAATGATTGTGACGAGCAGCCGAAGTTTGGGATTAAGGTTGTGTCTGGATTTGAAATCCACAGGCTTGGATCTGACGAGACGATAAGGCTGAACCTTTATCGGCAAACTGACCTTCCTTTTCATCTGTCCCATTTCTCATTCTTTATTAGCTTCGTTTCTCTCTCGAGTAACCTTTAGCCTTCAGACGCTCTCTTGCCCTCTCTCATTTTCTTTCTCTTCTTTTCTTGTGTAACAGTAATGATTTCCTTCTCACAACACTGTCACAAAGTGCCATTTCCCTTCACAGTAAAGCTACCTATCAGAGGCACTGGATTATACTGACAGACAGCAGCGTTCCTCATTTGGCCCCTCAGGGCTGCTTCTCACCACGACTGTTGGTTTTCAGACTTAACACGTCTCATCTCATTATCAGCATCATTGGTTGTTTGCCGATCGCAGGTAATTAAAGGAACATTTGGAATTAAAGGGCTTAAACCTCCTTGTCAAAACAATCAAAATCAGACCAATAGAAAGTGACAGTTGTTTTCTTTTAAAAAAGGTGTTTCTTAACAACTGCTGATGGACAGTGAAAGAAATGCAGCTATTTCTCAGAGCATAGAAGTGTGATCAAAATAATGACTAGTTTACCAAAATACTGATTTACTGAATCAGCAGATCCACTTAACAGAACCTGTCTGACTGATTTGTTCTCAGTAGTACGTATCACAAAAGCTTTGTTACTGTGACAATCTGCTGGAAGTGCCGAGTGAACTTTAACATGGCACTTCCAACTCCCCTGTTACATGTTGTATTTTTCCACTCCGTGTATGTCCTGTCATATGTTTTCCTTGTCTCCACCCACCTTATGTGTTTCCCCCGGCAACTAATATGTTCTCCTCCCCTTGTGTGTCATTAACCTGTGTATATATACCCCCCTACTTCCCATTGTTCCCCGCTCATCATTGTGTATGGTTCGTCCTGCCTCTGTAAGCGTTTTTCCCTTGTTGTTGTTGTTCTTATCTGACTGCCTGTTACCGGCCTTGTTTTCCTCGACCACGATTCTTGCCTTCTTCCCCTGGATACCGTTTGTGCCTCGTTTGACCCATCACCTGTTTTCTGGACTTTGTCTTAAGGATTTGCCTGTGTATTTCCCGTCTGCCGTTGTTGATACTCCGCCCGTTTGGCTCTCCTGTTTATTTTAACAATTCATGATTGGATCCGACTGCCTCCCTTGCTCATTTTGTTACAGTTACCCACAGGTCCCAACATAATTCACCAAACTACAGCTCTCAAATGATGGTTAGAAGATGTTTTACTGTTAGTATGATGTGGACATAAATAGTTCATGCTTTAAAAGGAACACGCCGCTATTTTTGAAAATGGCTCAAAAATGACCAGATATTCAGATATTTTTTTTTAATTTAAAAAGGCGGAAAATAAAAAAAGTTGTGATTTTCTAGGTCATTATGGCTAGGGTCTATACTCTCATTGCGGTTTAAATAATCAAGGAACTTTTCTGCCGTACCATGTCTGCAGCAGGCACAATGATATTGTGCAGCACCTGAAAATAGTCTCCAGCTACCAGTATGATCGGCACTAAGTGTCAGAGTTTGTGCTTAGTTTCTTTGTGTTTTGCTCCCCATGTGTCCGCCCTTGCCCATATTTGATATTTCCTGCGTCTATGTGATTATTGGTTGATTTACTTCCAGCTAGTAGCCCCCTCAAAACATTTCCTTGGGGGATCTTCCCTCCTCTCTAGGCTTAGGCCCCTCGGCAGTGAACTCTGGGGGGCACTCTTTCAGCTCAAACTCAGGGACTGGATTCAGGAACGGCTCTCCTGGACAAGATTCAGGAACTGGATTCACGGATGGCTCTCCCGGCCGTGACTCAGGAACTGGATTCGGAATCTGCTCTCCTGGCCATAACACTGGAACTGGGTTCAGGATCGTCACTCCTGGTCGAAGATCAGGAACTGGACTCAGGATCGGCACTCCTGGCCGAAGATCAGGAACTGGGAATAAAGCCAGGGAATAAAGGACGGCCTCCTGGCCGTTGCTCAGGCGGAGCAGGAAGAGGAATTAATTTATTTAGGAGGCGGTGGAGAATCTTCTCGGGGCTGATCCTTCTCAGTTTCAGTAATGGTGGATCCTACTGTCACACTGGCCCTCACACGGATAGAGCACGAGGCACAGATCTTGCAGACAAATGGTTTCTTTATTAAGCAAAACAAACGGGAACAGGTCACACATTGGGTTTGACACTTAAGGATCCACAACACAGGCTAAAACACAGACACTATAAGTATACACACTGATGAGGCTGAACTCAACACACATGAGGAACATGGCTGGTAAGTAATTAACAATGAACTAGATGAAAGACAGGAAAGACCAAATAAGGGCAAGGGCGGACACATGGGGAGCAAAACAC
Organism: Enteromius thamalakanensis; assembly: GCA_032357475.1. NCBI lineage: Eukaryota > Metazoa > Chordata > Actinopteri > Cypriniformes > Cyprinidae > Enteromius > Enteromius thamalakanensis. Next base: position 2,434,089 of record JAUCMT010000013.1, on the reverse strand, counting down.
AAGGCAGACTAAACACAGACAAGGGCGTGACAATATCATTTTCACACAAAAATGTAAAGCTATTTATTGCAACCCCTCAAAATAAAAGTTTGGTTTAACTTGAAGTCATTTTGGCAGAAATAATGTTTAGTAAAATGTACATAATGGCCCGGTTTTACAAACGGCGCTTAAGCCAGGACTAGGCATTAGTTCAATTAAGATATTTAAGCAAATTTACAAAAATGCCTTATAAGAAAATATTACAGGTGAGCATCTTAACACAGAACAGTGACACTGACATGTTTTAAGATATGTCCGAGCAAGATATTTTCATCTGAGAGCTCAAACATGCAGTTTAGTCTGGGACTAGCTTAAGCCTTGTCTGTGAAACTGGGGGAATATGTTACTTCTACTACTAAAAAAATTAAGAACATTTTTGTAATAATTGCAATAATGTTTTGTATTTTTCTTTTTTGTAATATTAAATAATCGGATCCGTTGCCATATAGTGTCTGGGAGGTCTCCTGAGACTCTACCCTGCCTACCCTCCGGATACCCACCCAATAAATAAATAAATAAATAAATAAAACACAGAACAAAGTTTTATGTACTTTTAAGTATATGAGTAAACTATATTTAATAAATGCAACTAAAAACAAGGCACCGTTTGACAACTGAATACAAATCATATATAAAAAATTCAAGTACTGTAGATGCATGTTTGGCAGAGACACAAATATTTATTAGATCACACTGGTATTACGTTCTTTAGGGTAAGTTACACCACTGTATTGTAACCACTTTCCTGGTAAACAGCTTAAATTGAAAATTACCAATAAACAGTGACCTCAAATTCAATTGAGTTAAATGGACTACTTTTGAAATACTTCTATAGTGCTTTATAGAAGCCAGAACGACACAAAATATGCAAAATATTATTGAGTGCAGACAGAAAGAGACAGAGGCTATGCGCTGGAATGAGCAAATACGGTGCGCACATGTGTCTGTGTGTGTGTGTGTGTGCTGTGCACTGGATGGCAGCCAAGCTTCTAAAGTTTAAAGAAAATGGAACTATGTATGTGTGTGTGTGTGTATCATCCCTGGACAGGCCCACAGGCTGATGACAGGGTATCTCGGTGGACTAGAGGACAATCTGGTGTGTGTCACAACATCCAGACGCTTTCTTGCCCAATGGAGACTAATTACTCAGCATGACAACATGTCTCCTGCCTTTCTCTCATCTTCCCTTTCTCCCAGAACGCACCAAACACCTCCACTGGACTCACAGAAGAAGGAAAAAGAGTTTAATGACAGCCTGTTTCATTTGTCTCTTCTCTTCAATTTCACTGTCAATTCAACTCTGCTACATTCCTGAGCTTGTGTGACAGGATTGGGCAAAATGTAGTGGTTATAATCTGACATTTCCGGAGTGTGAATTCTGAAGGAAATGACAGAAAGAGAAACTTGTATGCACATTTATTTGTATTCAATAGTGCATTGTCATACAAATCATAAGACATATTTCTCAAATCTTAATCTCAATTTCTATTTATTCTTTTTATTTTAAATTAAATTTTGCAATATATTCTATTAATTAATTGTAATGTGCTATTTCAATATTGACATGCAGTTCAACATGAGTAAGGGTTTTATTTTTAAAACAGTAAAACAGCATATTACAACAATTTCTGTAAAATAACTTTAATAAAATTGAGCATTGCATTACAGTTTTAATATTTTTTAAATTGCAATATCATTTCAGAATACTATTGTTGTTTTACATTAATTACTTGGCTGGTGCCAAGTGACAATAACTTAATTAATTTCCATTATACTTACTAAAGTGAGATCCTGTTTGCCTCATTTGATATTAACTAGCTCTGTCAAACGATTAATCTAAAAGGAAAGTTTTTTGTTTGCATAACTCGTGTGTTCTGTGTACGTATATGTAAATACACAAACATTCATATATTTATATTCATATAATTTATACTATATATAAATAGTATAATTATTATAATTCAATAGTATATAAACATAACACTTTTACTCTTAAATACATACATGCATGTGTGTATTAATATTTACATAAACATAAACAGTAAGTGAACAAAAGTTTCTTTTGGAATGTCGTTTGTCAACACTAATATAAACTCACTGTTCCAAAAATGTTCAATTCATTTTACACACTTCCGATACATGACCAAATCTAACATGTATCATGTACTTCACATTTCTTTGAAATATATACAGTACTATACACATTAGTTAGCGACAAAGCATCATTTAGCAAGCGAATAATCTCTCCACTCAACATCTTCAACATGAATGGAATGTAGATGAAGTCTCTATGCCACCGTCGCTGGAACGTCGTCAGGGAGCAAAATGTTTCCATTAACCTTTTCAGCGGCATTTAAAAGCCATGAAAGGACATCGGACGACGCACTATCGTCAATGACAGACCATATACGAGTCCTGACTGGCAGACACATCGTTCTCGAGAGCTAATCCAAACAGTCGTGCCCTTGCCAGCTACAAATGAATTACCGAGAATTTGTCTCTAATCGAGCGAAATCCCAAGATTGGCACGAATTACGATGATTATGAGGAAAACTAAGCAGCACTATTAGGAGTGACATTTGAGTTGGGCGTTCATTTTCTAATAACATGCCTGAATAGCCGTTATGATAGACGCCTCAGGATAAACACCAGATGTCCGGACAGATGAGAAACCTTGGGAAGGGATCACAGAATATCCACGGATAGAAGTGCTCTCCCACACACACATGCACACAAACACTTTGGATTTAATTGATGCTACAGGAGAGGAGAGCAGATCTTTAAGGGGGGTTTGAGTAGCAACAGAAGGCCTTTAATCACAGCACTGGAATAGAGACTCGAGAGGCTCAATAGCTGTCGATAAGAGAGAAAATCGTGGAAAACAAACCCTCAGCACTCACTCATGTGAGAAATCAAATTATATCGGACTCCCATGACGTGTATCGGAACGCAAAGGAAGTGCAAAAAGCACGGTATTATCGATTATTACGGGGCGAGAGCTGATATTTACTGGCAACACAGTGAGAGGAAACACAAAGCATAAATAGCAAAAAATTAATTTGTGGATATTCAGGAGACATGTTTGCATAAAGATTCTCCATATGGTGTTGTAAAAATCAAGTATGCGCGATGCAGGAGGGTTTGCGGCGCACACCTCTTACCCTCTGAACTCACAATGCCCACTCAGAATTCCCATCATGCCTTGCAGCGGTAAACATGTAACACTGTGTCGAGTGATGGAGTCGGAAAGGTCATGTGGCAGCGCTCGCAATAAACCAGCCAGTACCTGCACAGCTCTGAGTAGCTGCAGCTCATAAATATGAAGGAGACTGACATTTCTAAATTAAACATCATGAGGAAATCTGTCAACACTGCATTCACATGCAATGAGGGACCGTCTGAACAGTAATTAAGTTGTTATAACAACTTTTGTTGCCAGATTTGTATTCGCGCACAAATTTAGTGCACAGAAAAGCGTGCACGGTTTGAAAAGAGATGGAGCTTGTCCCAAATATCTTCTCTAAAAAATGCAGGGGGCCTGCAAGGATTTTTTGTTTTGTTTTGTTCTAATGCTTTTGAAGTTACTCTGTTTTGATCATTAACTGCGAGAGACTGTTGAACACACAAGTTTCAGGAAATGCAAATTAACATTTTAGACTTTGATAAATATCATGTAAAAATGATAAAGTAAATATAAAATAAATAAATAATGCTTTCATCCTGGGTAAAACATTCATCAAAACACAAAGAGACAGATGAATAAAAAAAAAAAAAAAAGTGATTAATGACACACTTCAAAAGAAGTAAGAAGATAAAACAACACAGAAATTCTGTGTGGACCTCTGGTTCCGATGAACTCTGATTTCACGATGTCCTGGATCAACAAACTTCAAAGAAAAAAGATAATTCACTAAAATATAAAGTCAGTTATTATACAATCATTAAATAAATAAATAAATAAACTACATTTAAACTAAACTAATAAAAACTAAATAAATTAATTAATAAATATTAAGTCAAGTCTCATTTATTTATATAGCCCTTTAAGCTATTTTGTAGGCCAAAGGACTGAACATCCAAGAGATTATAAAATTAAATAACATAAAATACATAAAATAAATGACATACAATGACAAAGTCAAGAATTAAAAGCGACAGAATAAAGATGCGTTTTGACACGAGATTTAAAAACCTCAACTGAGGATGCAGTTCTTACATCTGGGGGGAGCGCATTCCACAGTCTAGGTGTCACATAGTGTGCCAGCGGTGCTGGTGTGTGCAGCACAAAGCGGAGGAAACGATCGGATTAACTGCAAAAGGTATTTAATTATCAAACTCCAAAGCAAGAAAAAACTAAATGCTGTCGAGGCAGCAATGGGTGCCAACAGGGCATTCGTGGACACAATGACATTTACATAAGCACAATGACATCATCATAAGCAAGATCAATGGGGAGGGGGGGGCTGGGCTCTCTGGAGGCAGGACCCCGTGGCCTACTGTATATGCCACCTGCCTCCAGGGCGGGTCAGGTGCCATGGCAGGCCACATAGTCTTTACAGTTAACCAGAGGACTGGGTCGGGTGCCTTTGCAGGCCAAACAGTTTCAACAATTAACAAGGGGACTGGGTTGGGTGGTTCCCCAACAGTCTGTGTAAATTTCCTTACCCCACCCCTCCCCTCCAAGGTCCACCCCTTTCTGCCCCCCCCCTAAAAATGTTCTTGTTGATGCTCCCCGGGGGGGCACACAGGGGTTACTGAAACTGGAGGGCGCTCAGGCAGTGCGGCAGACGTTGGAGGGTCTTATGACTTATGAGTAATAAGTCATTTGAAACTCGCAATAAAGCAGATTCAGTGATGTGTCCTACTCTGAAACCAGACTGAAAAGCGTCTTACAACTCGTGATTGTTACATAAGTAGAAGAAAATAAAATGACTTTTTTATGCATTTAGGACATCTTTTGTTTGTTTGTTTTGTGGAAACTCATCTCAGCTAAAGCACATCTCAAAGTAACCTGAATGGAGTGCGCTGATTCACGAACATGGACTTAGGGTGCTTGTTTGCTTTTGCTATAAAAACTTGCAATGTCTTGAAAGTGGACAATACTGGGTACTGATTTTTTGTTTGTTTTTGTAATATGTTTATATATTTTTTGTAAATGAACTCTTCATATTTTCCATGAATAATATCCAAAGAATGACTTTAAATTAGATATACACAGTCATTTAAACCCTTTGGATATTATGTATGGAGCAGGAAGAACATTTCTGGGTACACTGTACATGAAGCTATGCTTTAATAAATCATAATATACAATTTAATGGCACAGTGTATGTGGAAATTTATTTTCGAATGATTTGCTCTTAAAGTGCCCCTATTATGCCATTTTAAGGGTTGCTAATATTGTTTAACAAGTCTCTTAAAACAGGTTTATGTG
>JAUCMT010000013.1:2401020-2411764 GCA_032357475.1 Enteromius thamalakanensis | reverse complement strand
GTAAACATTACTTTGTTGTAAAGCTGCTTTGCAATGATATGTATCATGAAAAGCGCTATACAAATAAATTTGAATTGGAATGAATTGTATTAAACCTGCATAATATAAAACAATATTAGACACCTTTAAAATGGCATAATAGGGGCACCTTGAGAAACGTTTTACTGAAAATGTACTCAGTGAACAAGCCTCTTATCAGCAGAAAGAATCAAAACGTTTCACATTCTGGTAACACTTTACAATAAGGTGTCACTTAGTCTTTGTATTAGCTTACATAAACAAACAATGAACAATACATTCATTACAGTATTTATTTACATTTTTTACAGTACATAAATATCTTTCTCAACATTAATTAATAAAAAATGCAACTATTCATTGTTAGGTTACGTTAGCTTACAGTGTGTTAACTAGAGTTAAATCATTCTCTAATAATGTAATGCTTTTAACGCCATAAAAAAAGTTTTTAAAGTTATAACATCATGCACAATTCATTCAGACGGGTTTTGGGAACTGGACTTGACTCAGAAAGAATGATTTGTTTATTGATTTCTGGCAAAAGCTGTGTGCGTGTTAACAAGAGAGTCGAGTTCCAACTTCATGTCTGACCTCAGACTAGACTAGAATAGACGAACAAGGACACAGCAATACTTAATGGCGGTAAAGAATTAAAAGTAAAAAATGAGATGTAAAAAAAAAAACAAAAGTTCATTATAAGAATGAATTCAGCTTGCATCATACATCAAGTCAGATGTCAAAGTTCCTCTCACAAAGCTAGTCGATGTCTTTAGAAAACGCTTAATATAGAGCATGACTTTAATTAACTTCTATCATAGCTGAACAGTGTTTTGCACCAATTTAGAAATGTGAAAGTTTCAGTCTGTGACTGCATAAAAAGAGTGATCAGCACAACTCAATCAAGTCAACATGAAGTCAGGTATAGAATGACGAGAGTGTGTGTAATAACAGCTGAATTTAGGCTACCCCTTTAAATGGCTTAAAAGGAGAATAAACTGCCTTCTCCTGCCATTAGATTGACTGACAAGAAAATTAAAAGAGAAAAATAAAATGTAGGCAATAAAGAAATAAAGGGAGAAAGTTAAGGGTAGAAAAATTGTGACAACACAAGTATGATAAGCAGTCACAGTCTTTTTTTTTTGGCAAGGTGACACTGCAAAGGAAAGTGGAAATGCCATCAGGTACATCAGACTGAGCAGGAGCACAAAAGCTGTGCTGAAGACTGTATCTTTCACACAGGAGCTGTCAGGCTCTTTATGACCACACAGCGGGAGTCTACTGTAGCATGTCACATTGTCTCAATAAAGTGACAAATAAAACCGCACGCTGGAGTCCCATTGTTAACCGTGCTGGATAAACAACCCTAACTGTGATGGCTGAAGTCGTGGTGCTTTTGTTTGGGAAGAGGCCTGTGAAGAACTGAAGGAGTGGGACGGTAAAATGACTTACGAAACGCCTAAATGAAAATTGTCATCAAAGCATAAAGTAGTTATTAAAGCTGAAGAGTGCAGTCTCTGCAGAATTGCAAAAATAATAGCTTTTTTCCTGAATGCTCCCCACATCTTTCTTTGGTGAAACAAACAGATGGATGAGAGTAGCCTGTATTGAATTTGTTCCACAACATATTAGCAAAACATATTTCTATAAAGTTTACTTTGCAGTCTGCATGCAAATACAACAGTGACCAGTGTTTGTGCTGGTCTGAAAAATTTTGTTTTTTTGGAGCAAAACATAATATATTTTTTTCTTGTATGTTTGCAGTTAGACATTCTCTTGACAAGATTCACCCATAAATAGCCAAGGGAAGTAGCAACTCAGCTCAACTCACTTTTAATTTTGCACAATAAAATGTCAAACCTTTGGTTTCAAACGTGACATAATGACCATTTCACACTGCCCAACTCCTGCCACTTACAATTTCTTCAGAAACATGGCATGGCAGTGGCCTGCTTGAAAAACATGTCTTCCCTAATCTTCAGTAGCAGTGGGATGCTAAAATTTTGTCGCCTCTTAAATAGGCTTTATGAGGGAGTAAATGCGTCTAGTTTAGCTTCTAAAACATTTAACAGTGTAAGCTAAGGGGGGACAGCCCTCACTCATTATTTATAGGAAGACAAAAACGACTTCATTTGCTGTGCAGGACACAGAAAATATATACAGCAAAACTCCACAATAACCCTCATGACCACATGCAAATTAAAAACAAGCTAATTTATCATGCACCGGTCGAGCACTGTTGATGAGGCCCTTCATTTCTCTCTAGGCACTTTTGGGAATTAAAAAAGCAAGGCTTATAAATGGGTTGAGTGGAATATTCATATGAACCTGCTGATATTCAGGCTTGCACCAGTAAGAACATACTTCAATTACATGTAAAATGTCACAGATATTTTGGTGTGAGTTTGTGCATTTTCACAAGTAATACATTTTAATAATAAATTATTAAATTTCCATTCATTAAAATATCTTCTTTTGTGTTTCACAGAAATCATACATATTTGTGAGCTGTCCCTTTAAGAACCATGCAATCTAAATGTTACTTGCATGATGACTATATGGAGCTAATTGCACCGTCAGAATGTACCTGACAACATGTAGTACATGAACTAGAAGATGTACGACACTTGAACCTTACCTCATCATAGATGCTGTCGTTCTTCTCGAAGTCTCCAGCCTTCCTTGGAAGCACATGAACATGAACATGCTGTAATTACAAGAGAAACAGAGGAACGGTTAATTGAAAAACTTTCATTCAGCAGAGGTCACTGTCAGAGAAAGTAAAGACAGGAACGCTCTACCACCCTCCATCTCACTTCCTTCATTACAACACAGTATTCTGGCAGCTTTTCAGTGTTAACTTCTATGAAATCATGCAAGAGTTGCTGTAAGTTTCAGCAAGCGTGCATCAGTAAACCTCTAAGACTTATTTTTTAGGATTTGAAAACTTAAATTGACTTTGTCAGATGTCCTCGCCGAATTCCCTTCTGCAATATGCTGTCACAAACTTGGCCATCTGCACGGTTAGTTTGTAAAATTGTGCTTTCCTTGGGTGCACATTAGCAACGTAATTTGAGTCCCAGTAGAACACGCTCTGTTTTAATGAACTAAACATTTGGTTTTGCGTACCCAACATATTTCCAGACTTTTCAATCTTATTTTTTACTTGAACTTTATTATAAAGTCTTTATATGTTTTCTCTGTTTTCAGTGTTGAATTTGACGTCCACAAATGGAAAGAGACTGCTTTTGCTGGAGTTTCTAGTTGAAAGATTAACAAAAGACAGGAAAAAGAGATGCAAAAAAAGATGTAAAACTGTCACTGTTCTTTGAAGATCTATTTAAAATTATATATATATATATAAAAAAAAAAAAATCAAAGTCATACATCAAGACAGTAAAATGGAGGCCTGTCACCATCCTCCCCCAGTAGTTTTGTAATGTGTGATCATTCGCTATTAATGTATCAGAGCTTTCTGCATGAAGACAGGTGACATGACAGTGTAATGTGGACAGCATACATAAAAAACCTGGAAAATAAAAGAGCAGGTACAGAGAAGATCAGGCACCGATATGTCTGGTGTCCCCTTGAAAAAGTCATGTGACGTTTAAACGAACATGATTTTATGACAAAGCCTATTCTGATTATTTTGTCTTAGTAGCCAGACATACATCAAAACCACAGATAAACAAACAGTATCATCTGCTGTCCAACACTTTGGTGCTTTCTCTCACCGCGGTGATCTCTACCAGGGTATTATAACCTCATTCCAGTGCTTTTTAATTCATTTTTCATTAGTCTGTTGTGATAAACAGCTCAGGCTTGGTGAATAAGTATTTATAAATGTTACAAACAAGATAACATGTTTGGAGGCATCTGCTTTGTTGCAATGCATTTTCTATTTAATGAGTGCATTTGCATAATGTCTGCATTATTAAACTCATCTACCTTGAGGAAAGTATGAAGAAACACGGCGCACACACACAAAACCATTTCATCAAGAACACTTTTTAGAGGCCGCTTAGCATGGAGAAGGAAAGCTCAGTAGACCAGAGCGAGTGGCAAAGGGCCACCAACTGAATAGTGCAGAAAATTGAAAGGATAAAATGGATGATTTTAAGAGCAACGTGACAAGGTGCAGTGAAATACGCACAAGACTTTGGGGTCAGAGTCTGACATTTATTGTAACTCATATTACATGCTAAAGAGTGTGGATTATCTTGTACATGATTTTATTAGCCTTCTTTCATGTTAAGTATTTAAGCATAGACATTAAAATAAAAGTAATAGAAAGGAAAATTTCTCCATGGTATTCTGAAACACATTCGAGTGTTTCCGCTACATAAAGTATATATCCAGGCCTATATATATCTAAGTTTAGCAGAAAAAATATAATTTGTGACTCATACATAAATACAGTACATATGTTTTTTAAAAAAAGCCTTGCTGATCATAAGAGACATCTTTATAATAATAAACATTAAATAATAATACAAACAATAATAATAAATAATTTATTATTAATAATAATGATAATACCAAACATTTGAACAGCAATGCATAGTGATCAAATTAATAAAAAAAAACAGTAAATTGTGCAATTTATCATTTTGACAGTTTGATAGCTCCAGTACCCATTTATGGTGTGAGTAAAAACCTTGTTTGTGTATGTGGAGTGTGAATAAATGCCAAAATAAGCAATATTATAAAATAATTAAAACCTAAACTATTTCATCATTCCAGCAGTACATATTATAATATAACAGCTCAGTTCTAGCACTCCACAGAACGCATTTCTGTTTGCATGTCAAGCACTACAGTATATCTTCAGGCAGATGCATAACCAATTGGCTTATAAAATGTTTCACGGAAAATGGGCATTCTTAATGTTTTTTCTTTCTTTGTGCCTTATTATACTGTACATACAGTACAGACTATGCCTGACGATAACCTTTAGCTGTTTATTCCATTGTGAATAAGAAATGTGCAAAAATATTAAATGTGCAAATTGAATGTTTATCAAAAAAAACAATTGCAAATGATAGTACAATGTGAAAGGTGAAAAAGGCCAGTGAACGTATTTAAACAGTACTCACTTTCATTACAATGTTTCTTATTTATTTATTGTTTGTTTATAATTAAGATATTTGTATCAGTGCATTTGTATTATTTGTCAATGGGCAATTTAGATTTTTAGACCCCTTAACCTACCTAAAAGAATTTAGAGTGCAATTGACCGAAATATGCAGGATAAAAGCCATTTTCGTAACCACAAAGCATGTAAAGAAATTTAGTCACTAATCCCACTCCTACCTCTAATCCTAAACATAGCTATCTCTGTACAGTATAAGAAAAACATGACAGTTCAAGTACGATTATTTATTTATTGCAATAATGTCAAAAGCAGTATCAAAAATAACCTAATGTTTGGCAGCAACAGTGCAAAGCAGATTATATGTTGTTAATCATTGAAAATATTATCCAGATTATTTTCCCAATCCTCTCTCCTGAACTCATAAAGCGCATTATTAGAATAACTTACACCTCATCAGAAACACGGCATGTCGCAATCTGTGACGAATGCATGCGACAGCCAATAAGTGTTCGATTATTCTGCCGTAAAACCTGTCATTTGAAGCGGCAACATCTGAATTTGTAACGAGCGAGTCTGTCAGGCGCTTTGCTTTTTACTGCTCCAGATAGGGATGAAGATTGCCAAATAAAGGCTTGGATTCAGGTAGTTGTATAGATCTGGAAGATTTGGATTACAGCGCACAAATAATACTGTTTCATTTCATAATTCAATTGTTTTTTGGTGTATTTTTAGTCAGAGCATGTCAGAGAAAACACCTTTTGTATCCCATGGCACGTAGACTTTACACGACAAGTAAAGGTCACATTAGTGCGAAAATTTATTTGAATTGTGTCAAATTAAGTATTGTGTAACATTATATAAAGGACAGCAGCAGAAATCACACAAAACAGAATGAAAAATTATATATTAAATAATAGAATAATTTTATATTAAGTCACAGTTTTGTATGTTTAAATGCTGGAAATAAGTAATGTATGTTTTAGTGTCTGTAAAACCACAAATAAATGTATTTTTTTTATAAAAAAATAAATAAATTTACGTAAAATGCATACGAATTATCTTGAGATCATTTTGCAGCTGTATATGCTGTAAATATGCAATTATTAAACAGTCAAAGCATTGTTAAACTATATATATATATATTATACATTTTGAGTCAATTGTAAATAAAATAAAATGTGTCTGAAACATTACATTCAATTTGCATTGAAGTGTATATTTTAAACTATTTTATTTCTGTAACAAGTGTAACAACCAACCTTATGAACTAATAATACCTTTCTTCAAGCCTGATCTCCACAAAAACAGGAGAGAAAGAGAGAGAAAATCTGCGGCTGCAACCAAATTCAGTAAAAGGTTTGTAAAGTGCCCGCTCTTCTAATTAAAACAGATGTCTTTTAATTAGCTTCTGACGATGAACAAATGTGCAAAATGGCCGCACTGCTATTTATATTGTTTAGGTTAAATCCAGTCAGACAAGTAGACAAATGCATTTTGTCACCAACAGCTGGCCTCCAATTAAGACATAGGGGGTCAAAAGCAACGGAGGCTCACAGCCCAAACTACCTATTAGAGGAGCAGACATCTTTTCAGAGTCATCCCCCAGCATCACATTAACTCAAACCTTAGTATACTGCCTTGCTGGAACGCATTTTAGGCCATTATAGGCACTATGTCAACACACATACCGTCTCAAAATTATAGGTACTAAAATTGTGATGCCTTCTAATGTACCTCATTTTTGGGCAAAATGTGAGGCAATCATTGCAAAGAGCTCAGTCCAAAGAAAAAATGGCTCTGCCATGGCGTTTTAGGGGTTTATGAACAGGTTGCAAGACTAGAGCCATTAATGTAAACAATACAGACGTATCCACAAAGGAGAAAATTGTAGGCATGCATATTTAATTTAATGTTGACTGACTGAATAATAATATTAATCATAATAGAAATGCATACAAGTAGTAGTAGTAGTAGTAGTAGAAAAGCTTGAATTGAAGAAATTTAAACGGCATAATTTCACTATTTCATCTAGCTTTTCTGCCTTTTTTAAACCCAGATGTTATTTGATGTAAACACAACATTTCAACATTGTGAGTATTCAGTACTGTAAGACAGAGAGACAGACAGACAGATAGATAGAAGAGTGCGTCAATGTAAATGTAATAATGGCATGACCTCTGGTTAGGTGTGCCATCTCTGAGGTCATAATAACCAGCACAGGTGATCAAAAATAGTATCTGTGCTGTCTGTTGGTACATCCTAATAGACCTATCGTAAGATTATAAAAGCAAGCAAAACTTTTGAACCAGACAACCTCAGAACATGGACATCCTCGCTCACAAATGATGATGGAACAAGTTAGAAATCCATCATAAATGGCAAGCTGTTTTCAGAACAGTCCAGACACAACTCAGTTATGCTGGTAATGATGAATATGCTCAGGAGTTTTTAACTCAGAACCATCACGCACTGCAGGCTAAGATAAATAACCATCCAAAGCAAGACAAATGACTAAATTCATAAGTCACTCCCCACTTTTCTGCTAGATAGAGTACGGAAACCCAATTTCACCATATGAATACTTAGATCTGTCTTCTGTCTTCATATGGCTCCAGGCAGAGAGGTTAGTAAAAATGTATTCGTTTCTATAGAGTGCTTCTCCTTTATTCAATCATAGATCCATTTTTTTGTCCTCCTTGTAAAGCCGGCACTGAGCACCTGATTGCAATAATGTGAGTGATGAATGGACCCAGAGCTTTAGCATAGCAGATGTGCTATATGCAAGAGATAATCTGTTTTCATAAAACAACTAGGCAGGGTTCTAATGTTGAGTAACTCTAAGTTTGAAATTAGTTTATAAATTATGGAAAGTGCGCTGCTTGGTTTAAGAATGCCTTTTCTTTTTTCTTTTTTTTGAGGTCCACAGATTTGTACTGTATTTTTAATAAGGGCTGAATTGAGCTGTGTCCAAAATCCATACGCTGTCGTCTGTTATGAGACGTGTCTGAATTTTGGTGAACAATTTTATTCCCTATACCCTCAAGTTCACAGTTTTATACCCATAATGCATTATGATTTATAGTTTATAACTGTTTTACATCTTGCAGAACATTATTATTGCCCATAATCCAATGTGGAGAGGAATTTAAAAAGCAAAACAAACACAAACACACACACACACACATAGAATACAGTCTTTCTTTTCACTGCTACTATTCTACTTCTATTATTACTATTATATTAAAAACTGATATATAATAAACATATTAACAAGCCAAAAAATTAACGAGTAACATTTCACTGATTTATATGCACTACTGATTAAAAATACAGTAAAAACAGTGATATTGTGAAATGTAGTTATTTATTTATTTATTTATCCCACAAAAACAAATAAACTAACTGCATCATAATAACAACCATTAATAACTGAGAACCAATAAAACATATCAGTTCAACACCAAACACTCTGTCTGACTTATACCTGTTTAAAATATTTTTTCATAAATAGAATTTACATACGCAAAAACAGAAAACAATTATAATATTTCTGTTTATAATGTGTATTTTGATAAATGTAGCTTTATTAAGTGATAAGAGGATTCTTTCAAAACCATAAAAAAATACAAAGAATAATAATTTCAAATGTTTGCATGCGTATGTGTTAAGAATGCAAATACGAATAAAATAAAATGTTTTGCCAAGGCAAAGGAATGTACTGTTCTGTGGGTACTGGGTTCATTTAGTTTAGGAGAAAAAAATAAAAAAAATAAATCTGAAATCCATTTCTCTTTGACCACTTTTGTATTGACAATCTGCACCATCTTATTGCAAGCACACATCAGCTGAAAAATAGCTTGCGTTATTAAATTGGCAAATAAAAATAAAGATTAAAAGAGGCTCCGCGGGGAGAACTTGCGATCGTTTTTTTTGCCATTTTACACAAGCGCTGTTTGGGGGCATTTTTCAAGGCACATCAAATCATCCTCTAAACTGTCCTGACTGCGAGACTTTAGGGCACTCAATAATTCATGGTGCTTATTTTATACATGATTTAGAAACTGGCCAGGCAAGATGGCAGCTGGCCTCTGCGCTGAAATAAAACCCTGACTATCTGCTCCGAAGGAGGCATCTTTATCCCAGACTGACTGTACCAGGCAAACTTAACCACGCAACAGCTCTGGAAACCTCAGCCAAACGAACCAACCTGAATTGTATTCTGCAGTGCCGTCGTGGGCAAAAGTAGTGATTTAGAACCGGTCTTTGGCAGCGAGCTGGAACTTGAGCATTGCCATTAATCGAATGACAGCAATGCTGTTTTTCTCTGCTTGGGAGGATTGATGTTCCCAGCGTGCTGTGTGGGGCTAATGAGCATGAGGGAGATGAGACGGAGGGGAAAAAGCAACATTAACAACACCAACAAATAGACAGGAGGACCAACAGCTTCCAAACCCATCCATTAAGCACTAGTGAATATTTATGGAGCTGCCCAACATCTTTTTCCCTGTTTTGCTCTTTATTCGCCTTTTTATGCTTAAAAAAAAGCCTTTCCAAACCAAAGGAGTTCAAAATTGTATTGCAAGACACCCAAAATGCCCTTTTTAAAATAAATAAATAACATTTAATTAAATGAAATAAAACCCATTTACTTCAATATAAATTTATTTGAACCTCTCAATTCTGAGGAAATGTTTTATCAGTGTGTTGCCAATTCTATTTACACAAACCCATCCTGATGAGCCACAAAACCTTGAGTCAACCAATATAATTACTCAGTCATGCCAATTCGCCACAGATGAATGTCAATAAGTGAGAAGATGAAGGAAATGTAATTAGCAGGTTGCTGTTGTTTCCTTTTCCTATGAATATTTATCAATTTTGCCTGAAATAACTTGTATATGATTTGATACTTATGCTGAGTTCAGACTGCACGATTTTCAAAGTAGTCATGTCACAGATCTTTTCCGACTGCATGATTATCCGGGATAGTATTCAGTCACTGATGTGTTCATGCTGCATGATAGATCGGCGACAGCGACTTTCACACTGCATGACTTTACACAAGCAACAATCACCAACAACTTTGTCTCACTGCCAAACCCACGCGAGAAGTGAAATGAAAACAACGCGAGGTCACGTGTGCAAGATTGTAGTTCATGCAAATTGCATGTTCGCTCATTTGAAACTAAAAGAGGATTATGGAGGAGTATATTTACCTTTGTAACTCCTTCCCCAACATCCCATTGCCCTGGATGTTGCTCTAATCGTTGATGTTATTTTCAGTCAGAACACATTCACACGGCATGATTTTGAATCGCCGTCAGGTTCAGATATTTAGCATGCCAAATATCTCACGGGTGTTGGCGACGTGTCGGAATTTAATACAAACTCAAAGAAAAAAAATGGTGTAAGAATACCCCACCTCGTTGGAAAAAAATAAAATGTCAGCTAGGGCTGGGCGATAAAACGATAACGATATGTATCGCGATAGGCAGATGATCGATATCAATAAAAAATGTGTCCAATAAAACGTACGATATTTTTTATGTTGATTTTAAACGAATCTTTAATATGACTTGGGAAGAACGAGTCGTCTCGGGGAGTGATTCGATCAGTCTTGCATGCGCATTGCGA
>JAUCMT010000013.1:2366663-2384325 GCA_032357475.1 Enteromius thamalakanensis | reverse complement strand
ATTTTATTCCAAAATTTTAGTTTTGACCATATCTCTACACCTAAACCTAACCCTACCCATGAGTAATGCCTAAAATCTGAAGAAATGAAAGATAACTGATACTGATGTACAAGCACCAAACACTGATTGTAAGCCTTAACTTAACAAAAACTATAAACTGCTTCCTCAAATCTGATTGGCTACTTACAATGTTGGTACGAACTTCATGTCAAACTCAGCAAAATTAGGTTCTGCGTCTTTGCCATTGCACAGCCTTGCCTTGTTTTCATCGTCTTCTTTCATTTGTTACTTTGGAGTGCCCTCTTTTGACCCTGGACTGTTTAAGTATTGGGTATAATTAGGGACATATAGGGCCAGTTTCCCGGATAGGAATTAGATTAAGCCAGGACTAGACCTTTGCTAATTTAGGACATTTGTGAATTTTTAGAAACATGTCTTGCAAATATGCGTTATCTGTGAGCATTTTAAGACCAAACAATGGCAATGATGCACTTTAAAATATCTTTGTGCAAGCCTTTTCCAGTCTAGACAGCTCTTAACATTTATTTTAATATAGGACTAGTCTTAAACCCTGTTCGGGAAACTGCCCCATAAGGTATAAAGTGTAACCACTTTTTATGATACTTTTAATATTTTTAGATCTGTTAAATTCATCCTTGATGAATACAAGTGTGAATAATTAAAAAGAAAGAAAAAAAAATTAAATGACAATTAATATATTATATGTTTAGCAACTGATTAAAATATTTTCATACTTACGTATGAACTTCTGGTAACACTTTATTTTAGGGGTCCAGAATAATGCATTAGTTAAGCATTAATTAATAGTTAATTTGTTCACAATTTAGCATTAGTTTAGCAAAAACACACTAGTAATTAATGATTAACCTAACATTTTAAGGGCCTGAATTATGCATTAGTTAAGCATAAATGAACTAGTATTTTTTTGCTCAAATAATGCTTGTGAACAAATTAAGCATTAATTAATGCTTAACTAATGCATCATTCTGGCCCTCTATTCTGAAGTGTTACCGAACTTCTGCTAATGTGACTTATTAGTAAATGTCACGCATGTTTAATATACGGCAGTGCCTGATAGTATGTGTGAGTCGTATAAGCTGTTTAACAGTGTTGTACTGTTAAACAAAACTCAAAAAATCAAATATCTTGCAACTGAACTAAAGTTGAAATCAAATCAACAATGTATCCAACTTCTAGAGTGGTGATATTTGTCTCCTCCATGTTCCCGTAGTGCCATTTTGGAGAATATTCACTGAAGTCGCACCACACAGATACATTTCTACATTTAGTTACGGTTTGGTTTGAACGAAAACAACATATCCGTGTGGTGCAGCTGACACAAAACAACCAAAGCTCTTTACGTTCTGTGAAGGGTCTTTAAAATGGTGGTAACTGTGACGTGGAGACAAACTGTTGAATCAATTTTTTATTTTTGTTTTCTTTGTGTACAAAAAGTATTCTTGTAGCTTCACAAAATTACAGTTAAGCCCCTGACGTCACATTAATTATTTAATTACCTCATTGCTATGTTTATGGACGCCGATCGTGTTACATTGTTGTCTATGGGAGAGTCAGAGTGCTCTCAGAATCCATTAAACATTGTATTGGTCTTACGTGTTTGGAACATCATGAGGCTGAGTAATAAATGACAGAATTCTCTCTTTTTGGCTGAACTAACCCTTTAATGCTTATTTCAACATATTTTTACAATAACAATTTTGAGTACTCTTGAGGCCCCCTTGTGGGCCCTGCTTTCCTGGTCGAGAACAAATAAATTAATCGACTTAAAGAGCTCATGATAGGAAGTGTCTTAGGCTGGAAGTGTCTTTTTTGCTGATGCTGTTAAATGTGCTTTTTTGTTTGCTGCTGTCAACACCTCACACTGTCTTTAGTTTAGACTTCACAGCGTGCTCTAAACCTGAATTCCCATCAGCACGCTGAGTGGCAGTGAAGCAGCGGGCGCTGGCGTGATGAAGACTGGCATCAGTGGACCAGTTAGTGCTGATGTACCGACAGCCGCGCCAAGACAATACGGAAGACGCAGAGAAAACAGATCTCCACAACCCATCACGCTCCTTTCAGAGGAACAAAGCCATGCTTTAGCATCCCCGGCTGTGTGGCAGGAACAAAACGTCGAACCGTTTTAACATCCTGCCTGAATCATACATCATCTGGAGATGTACAGAAGGAACGGCGGGGCCGAGGGAAAATCATGCATCTCATTTCGACAGATTCAGTCGTTTGTAAGGCATTTAAAAGCATCTGCTTTCCATTTGAAAGATTCAAAAGAGGACGCTTGCGCGTTTGTGCAAGGGCACAGATCCACGTCCTTTCATTTCTCCAGGAGAACGGCTCTCTTGACTGACTGATCTCATTTCGCTCTGCCAGCACTTAAAAAATTAAATAAATAAATGCTCGTACAATGAATGATCCATCAAGGTGGCATTTGTCTTATGATTGCATTTGTGTTTGGAAAGAGCATACACTCGCAACATATTCCGTGCAAGGTGGGAAGCAAGCAGACAATTAGAAGGTGATTTATTGTCTTCCTAAAACAATCACGGCTAGCCTGCAATAACGCTGCCTAAAATGAGGGCCTTGTGATGAAATATTCAAGAGAGATGCTTCCACGTCGTGATATATAGCAAAGGATATCACTCACCCAAGCGCACACCTGAAGGATAAATAAACAGACGGCCAATGGTTGAAATTATGTGCGCATGACTTCATATTTGCTCCATAAACCTGACATGAGCTCTTTAAATATGGTGCAAATTTACAGCCGGTATTCCAGCGGAGCGTCTAGCGCAGAACCCCGGGTGTTTCTATTGTAAACCCCTCCTTTGAGACTTTACTGGAAGACCTGCATGAATGCACTTTTATTTTTGGCCGTTTTACTTTTTTTATTTATAAGGATCATGATCGAAAGGACATGGAGCGATGTCGTGAAGAGGGAACAACGACATTGAAAAATGGCGCAAGCTGAATTCAAACCCACTTGGCCCCCAAAAACTGCTAAATATAAACAGAATTGCATAAACTAGGCTTTGTCTTCGACATGTTTTTAGATCTATTTTACAAGTCTGGTATTGATATTAATATTAATATATGTACAAATAAATTTTGTGGAAATATATATATAGATTAATTCTTTCTTTCTTTTTCATCTCTCTGTTAATTCATAATTCAATTATATTCCTGAAGTGTAGCAATGCTATTTTTCAAACAATCAGTTACGATTGCATAATAATTATGATAAACTAGCAAAATTTTACTTTTTAGACAGTTTTAGACCATTTAAAACCGCTTTCTTTTTTTTCAAGAAAAAAGTAACTAAACAAACAGACACATAAATAAATAAATAATCGAACACTTTTTTTTTCTCAAGAAAATTAATCTCATGTTAAGGCTGTAAATATTACGATGTTTGTTTTTATTGGAAAACACTGATTTTCTTGCAGCGTGAAGGTTATTTCTCACGCTCCAAATGAAGAGTTCGGTTCGATGACGGCACTTCGCTCGTGTGATAGTGAGAGTCTCGGATGAACTTCTTCTGTGCAATTATCATTAAACTGTCAGGTAGGATTAGGGCCTCATAAGCTTTGCTGAGCGATCAGCAGCAGAAGCCCTGAAGAGATTCAGATGAATCCAAGGCCTCTCACTCGATGGCTGAAATGAGGAGGTGAGTTAAAGCCCTGAGACCTGCTGGGATTGTGAATACAACCTTTCCTTTACAAAGCCTTCCTCTTAAGGATCACCGTAAGCTTCCAGGATACAAAGTACGGATGTAAGGGCTTTAATAATCCCATAAAAGAGTTCCTTCTCCAACAGGAAAGAGGGCCGTAAGTCATGTTGTGAGAGTTGTGAGAGTCATGTGAAATAATCTTCACTTCTTGTAATCAAACACGTCAACATAATAAGACCATACTTGACACACCATTGGGGTTTTATACACTCCGCTGTCAAACACTCCAAAGATGTCTGCTGGATCAGTATTGGGTAGTGATTTTAGAAATGGAATTCACAAAGCGTACTTCAATAGTGTCCATTAACGGCAACATGAAAACGACATCAACTCAACAGATTATTTCCGTAAAACATGGCAAGTGCAACAAACACATACACACAAAAGTAAGATGGGTCTTAATTGCATCCAGTGGTATGAAAAGATACTGAAATTCAATGAATGCACAGCTATTAAGCTATTGGTTAGTTAATTTAACTAACCAATTGTCATTATTTTGGATTATACCATTGTGCATTTGGATGTACAGGTATGTGATAAAACACACAATACAGATGCATTAACATCATTTTATATATCATATACAAATATATTTACAGACATATTTTCTCTACTAGCATAATGTATAGGTACGTTTTACAAATATATATCTTAACCCTTAACCTACTCCTGCATAACCAGTCAACAATAAAATAAAAAAAATTAAAAAATATATTAATTAAATTCAATTAATTGACTGACAGCAAATATACAGTATAATTTACTGGATTATTTCATTAAATAATTTAAAATCAATTGCTAATTGTTCTTATCGAAATTAATCATGATAATGATGATATTAATTATAAAGTTAGGCCTAGTATGATGCTATAATGTTACGTCTAAATATGCAAATGCATTAAATTAACGTGATAGGTTGAAGTAATTTTTAATCAAAAATATTTCAAAATTAAATTATTTCCACAAATTAAATATGTTTAATGTCTAACAAAACTGACAAACATTTGTACACCTCTAAAGTTGATGCTCATTCATTTCTGCAAAACTGAAAAAAATGTACCTATACATAAACGTCGCTGCAGTTTTCAGTTGAAATGAACACTAGAGGCAGTAAAACTCCCACAACTTTTAGTCCTTTTCACACAAAAGTATGATTTACAGGTACATTTTGATTAATGAAGGCAAATTTTCACACAATTACTTGCAGAATGGTATGTTATGACTTCAAAACAATTTTAACATCCCGCGCGAGTTGAAAACTGATACTTTTGAATGTTGTCATCACATATACAGCTTATACAGTATGTATAAGCTTTCCTGTTCAGTCGGTTTACTCGGTAGTTCATGTGACTTGCACTTAGGAGCAGAAAAGCACCGGGTTCGAATTCCGTGTAAAACGATTCGACAAAACAGCTCAAATCAGCGTAAGGAAGTAAAAATAGCATGGCTGCATAAGCAAATACGTTAATAGCTTAATAATAACTTAATAATTAATAATAACCAGGAACCTGCATTAAGACAGATTCTATTTTGAGTCTATGTGGACTTAAGAGAAGTGGAGAACCGTTAACAAGGTTTGACTGATGTAAACTGAGAAATAACATGCGATCTGATTAAAGATTCTCAGATTCTTTAACACTTGTGCTCTCAAAAACACATTGATTCTGCCATGTACATTTAAATTCTCAACAAGCTCTCCATAAAAAAAAAAATCTGCCTCAAAAAACAAGCCCACAGACAGGAATTGACAGTTTTGTCTGACTCAATCAATACCATCAATCTGGAGCTATCTTAAAAATCTGATATGATTAAACAAGAAGGAGGGAGGGGGATGGGGGGGTGTATGCCTAAATCGATAAACTGCGGTAAATGCTTCCAAGGAGTGCAGCCATGAGATGAAATCGGAGCACTCTCACACTCTCTCCTCTGAATAGCAGCACTCACCACAAGAGCAGCTTGCCAGTGTTTATGGATCACAGGGTTAAAAGGGGATGTACAAGAAGGCACCACTGAGACAGAGGCATGTCAAAGCATTAAGACTCGACTGTCACATCTCTAATAAGATAAGACCTTCCTCCACGGGTCAGTCAGAACACTCTAAACGTCCCAAACATCAGAGCTCTTCAGACACGTAATCAACAGCAAACCAGAGGAACATACACATTACTGTCAGTCTTTGATACTTTGTGAGGTTGTGCTGCATATATTAGCTCTGATCAAAACTCTAGTGAGCTGTCAAGCTAGAACGAATTTTAAAAGGCAAGGTCATAAACATTTATTTATTTTTTATTGAATTTTTTCGAGGTCGCATATTTCATGATCTGGGTATGTGTGTTTCATATGTAGTGCTGGTCAAGTTTGTAACAATTTAGATTAATTTATAATTTTGTTATGCTTTTGAAAGACGTTACTTATGCTGCATGTATTTGATACAACATACAGTAATACGGCTACATATTATAAAATATTAAACGAATTAAATAATTGTATTACAAGGAAAAGGTTACTTTTCAGGACATTGCCATGTGCCCAAAATATTTAAAACACTTATAAATCACACCGAATTGAGTGTATTGAAAGTCTGAAATGGCAAAAAGTTTGATTATTTTTTGCCAATTCTGTTAAATTGACATTTTAAATATGATAAATATAATATAGTATAATAGGTTACACTTTAGAATAGGGGTCTAAAATAATGCATTAGTTAAGCATTAGTAGTGTGTTTTTGCTCAACTAATGCTCAATTGTGAACAAATTAACCATTAATTAATGCTTAACTAATGCATTATTTTGGACCCCTATTCTAAAGTGTTACCGTATAAAAGAATAATAGTATTATAATATATATTTATATATATATATATATATATACATATTAATGAGACAATATATTTTACTTTTCAACACTAATTTATTATATTCTATTGTAGTGCAGTACTTTAAAAAGTTAAAACATACATTAAATTATCAATTTTGCAATCAAATATTAAAACTGATTTATTTTACTTTATTTCAGTTTGATTTATTTTTGGTGGTACTGCTAGCTTTAACACATACGAATCACAAACTCTGTTGAAATTGATTGAGTTTAGCTTAAATGAGTTAAAACTGAATAAATTAATAAATGTATATAATAAACAATGGAATTTAAACCAACACATGAACATACAGTATTATAATCTGCTGTAAAACAAGGCATTGTTTTTTTCTGTTCTTTTGTATTAATGAAAGTACATTTCTTATTTTTTGTTTTGTTTAGTTTGTGAAAAGTGTATTTGAGTAAAAGTGCCATATTGATTACCATTTGTATAACCACTGTTTCACTACAAACCCCACTGTTAAACCGTGGTTGGTTAGTGGTTAGTAAAACCATGATTACTGTGTGATTACCGGAACTGCCTGGCAGCTCCAAATGTAGGCAACACAGAGCAAAGCAGCTCAAGAGGAGCACACGAAACAAAGCTATTGTGTTTTCCATACTAATTATAAGCACTGGGGCGATGTACACATAAAGCAATAGAAGAAAGAGGCGATAAGATTATCAGACTGTTAGGCAGCTGAGGTGAGGCGAGACCTTGAGCTGTGTTTAGCAGGTCCCTGAAGCCAAGCCTCTAGTTATGAGACCGCCACTGAAGCTGTTTGTTCTTAAAAGCATTGTTAGAAAAGCAGAGCGGCACAGTACGATTACGGCACTGTCTACCTCCAAATACTCAGAAAAACATTCCCCGTCGATTTGGCGTTTGATGTCGGAAGGTAATAGCCTGCTGGGACAATGTTTGTGTTTGTTTTTGATGACAGTTGAGAGGCATGACAAAACGTTCTTTGTGTATTGTGGCTTTGGCCACCTGGTCTGGAGCTGCGTGAGGAGAAATCGGGGCTATCAGTTTCCGTGTATTACAACGGAAGCAACAACATCTCATTTTCAATTCGTCTTCTCAGCAGCTCTTTGAACCTGCAACCCAAGTCGATCTGTTTGCGTTTATTTTTGCAATGAACAAAGTGCGAATATCACCGCACTGAAAGGCTATATTTCATTTATATGTGGAAAGCACTAACTAAAAAACCACTCAGACAACTTTTTATAAAGTTTGTATCCCCTATGACAACACTGTGTTTTTCTTGTACTGCCATTTCTTTAATGGATACTTTCCAAGTGCTTTCTGCCAAAAATACATTCAGTTTTGACACAAAGAAACGATGTGTTGCTGCGCGGTTATTTAGTCCCTTTGAGATCCACCTCTATACAGCTCGGAAAAGGCTCCAACAATCACAGGGATAAAAGAGCGGTTTGTAAACGTCCATGAGAAGCAAATATGTGCCTTCCGAAGAACAATTTATATGTATACTACACATCTTCTATTCAGTGGAGTTTTTTAAACAACTACGCAATGAAAAATGTTAAGGATGAAAAGTTCTGTGAAGGTTACAAACACTGGACACTCAAGTAAATCTTTAGATAACCATCAGACTATTTCCAATTATTTCATTTATATGTTAATTAAATACAATTTTTAACAACCATAAGACAAAAAACATGAAGACATTGCTCTAAAATTTTATTTTAAATGTCAAATTATTGCAACTACGACTTTATTATTAGTTAGTAAGTAGGAGTGTGCATATGGTTTATAGGCATTTTCTAAATCGAAGAGATCATTCTCATTCCCTTGTTAAAGTCAGAGGTTGACCAAGAAGCCAGAAGAAAGTCATGTACACCTATGGCTTGGGGTGAGTAAAATATGGGGTATTTTTCTTTTAAAACTATTCCTTTAATAAGCAGCACATTTGCTCCTTTTCACCATTCAATTAATTTATGATTTTAAGTAAAAGTCCTGCTCCATATTTTATCCCTCAAATATTCTGCTTTACTGAAAAAGGTAGCTTGCAATACATTACCCAAACCAAACTACAGAAATAGACTTGCATCGTAATGATGTTTCACCACCTTAATTAAAAGGAAGTGACATAACTGTGAAAGTACTATTCCCTAATTAGTGACTCTAAAATAATTTAATTGCTTTTGAGAAATAACCGTTGTGCTTTGCCATAAAGTTCTTTGGCCACGAGGAAGAGGACAATAACCACCAGGGAAAAAGTGCTGATCAAAGCACTCAGCGAGTGATCAAACCGCTGAAGGTCCCAGTGGTGCAGGCCATGTTCTGCTGCATGTTCCCAGGTGGAAAAACAACAATAATGGTGCAACATCATATTCTTCCCTCTGGATTACTGTCATCCTCATCTAAGAGCATGTGACGCCAAGTCTCGTGAGCCTCCAGTGATTCATATTTCAACCAGATAATGATTTCAAAAGCAAAGGCACATGTATGTCCGCCTGACCCTTCTGGAACGGGAGTCAATAAACTCATGACTGGAAGTGTGAAGTAGAAGCCTGTTTATCTTACAGCAAGAGACTACAAAGGATAAAAAATACCAAAAGAAAACAGAAAGCCAAAAGTTAGATAGAAAGGTGAACTCCCCTGAGCTTGACATAATGATAGTTGTGGAGGCTATTTCCACAATCTCCTCTTCAACAAAGCTTTCCAATAACATATGGTATAATGTGTAGACTCTAGTTATGGCGTTCACTAGAAAACATTTTTTATTCAGACAAACTCAGCTGAATGATGGCCTATACTTCCCACAAACCTTAAGAAGGCCTGGAATATCTTTACACAATAATGTGGATGACATTAATGATACAGGAACAAAACAACAGTTTGGGGATTGGAGTTTTATGTTTTTTTTTTTATAATTTATGCTATAATTTAATTAATTAACTTGCATGTCAGTTGCATTATTTATTTATTTATTTTTAGCTCTGAAAACCATAGTAAACCATAGTAAAACCACTGCACTGGTTAATGAAGTTTTGGAACAAAACTCAATTAAATCATATTTTACAATAAATTGTATTACTCATTTCATATTTAGAGGAACATCTTAGTTATATGAATATATATTCTGATCCAAAGTTCCCTTTCAGTCGGTCACTCCGAGTTGCATCGGATATGACTGACGAATTGGGATCTCGCTTCGAGAGGACCAATCTGCTTTGGGTGTATAAAAACACCCCAATGAACATTGGCATTTACTGATTGAATCCAGCTGATCACCGCATGAGTATAAACAGGCAACGGATGCATGCATCATTAGCTTTTCGCTTCAGAGCCGAGTCTCCACTGGAATTCTGCTCCTCCTGAATCTGCAGACAGCGACTGGCGGAACGGCGCTTCAGAAGATGACCATCACAGAGCTGCGGACCAGACTCCTTTACCTGCAAGGAGCGGTACTCCTCCTCCACTGTCTAGATCAAGGGCTTGCCCTGGTGAGAGCCGGGCGAGTGCTTCTTCTGGCAGTGGGCAGACCTTTGGTGCTCCCCCCGATGAACAGATGTCAGTAGCTGCATCGGACGGTGAGTGAAACTCTGGGGATGAAGTTCTGGCTGGTGCGGCATCCAATGGGAGCTCCACTGTGCCGGATATCAACGTAGAGTTTTCAATTCATGGTTATGCTTGCCCAAGCTGCTGAGGGGGGCGGGATTTTGTGGAATCCTCCACCGCGTCCAGAACCCTCAAGGCTATGACGGCCCTGCGCTAGGGTGGTCACGACCCAAAAGTTCTACAAGAATTCCGCACCACGATGGACCTCGTGCTCAGAGCGATGAAGCTTACGGCGCGGTCTCTGGGTCATGCAATGTCCACTATGGTAGTCCATAGAACGCCATCTGTTCCCAAGACCCAGTTCTTGAATACCCCCATATCCCAAACTGGCCTCTTCGGTGACGCGGTGGAGAACATCACCCAGCAATTCTCCGCTGCCAAGACACAAACTGAGGCCATTCGTCACATCTTGCCTCGCCGTGCAGCTGCTGCCTCCACCTGGCCACCGACGGCACAGCCTTAGCCTGCTCGTGGCCGAGGGTGGCTACCTGCTGCAGCCCCTGCTTTCACGCAGTCAACGTAGCAGCCTCCATCCAGGCAGCATCATGGAACAGGCAGCAACCGTCGGCGCAAGCGACCCAGGGATGGAGCTGCTCTTTGGGAGATGGTGATCGCAGCACTCCCTCCCAAGGGATCCCAATTCGTGATCGACTGAAAGGGAAAGTCTCGGTTACGTATATAACCCTTGTTCCCTAAAGAGGGTACATACGTAACCGAGATATTTTATATTCATATATATATATATATACGTATATATATATATATATATATGTGTGTGTGTGTGTGCGTGCATAATGTAAATGCAGTGCCTTTGCTTTAAAAGTTTAATGTCTCTAAATTTTCCTTATTTATTGTCTTTTTTGAGGAAATATTGATTTATGCCATTTATTTGATTAATTGAATGGCTTATAATAAAAATACTTTTTATTATTATTATTATTATTTATCTGTTCCTTTTGTTTTTAATAGGCTGAAAAAATAGGCTAAAACCCTTAGTAATTTTGCACTGCACTGGTTAATGGAGATTTTGAACACTGTTTCATTCATATTTTATAATAAATGTATTACTCTTCTCATTTCCAGAGAAGCTTCTCTTATATGAATATCACTGTATGACATTTTTTATAATAAACTTCAGCCAAATTTGATGCTCGCCTGGTGTGGCCAAAGCCAAGCATTGAATTCTGGCATGATAGGATGTTTAATTAAATGTATGCTTGATAAATTTTGAATATCAGTGAAATTAACAGACAGCAGGGTTGCCATGACTCCCTTTTAGGAATGAAATAAATTTCTTTTTTGTGGGTAAGTGGGTGAAATGTGTATGCACGGTAAAAATCCATTAACGTTCGCTACAGAAATGCTCTTCTCATCAAGGGATCTCAACCTCTGATTCAAATAAACCACTTCAGCTCATCTATTATTCAAACCCAAGTTCCATCTACAAATTTATTCATCTACGCAAGTCAGTAAATTGAAAGGGATGGGGAAAAAAAGCTGGAAAGGCGGAAAAAGAACAAAATGATTGTTCTGTATGATGGCAAATTTGTTTAATATAACTAGGAATGTGCACATCCTTGTTTGAATCATTTCTTTTAAGCAGTAATAACACCACTGAAGAGTAAAGAGAAAAAAAAAATTAAAAAGTGTTTGTGCTGGCACTTTATTTTTTTACTACACCAGGATGAAATCATTCAATAAGAATAAATAGTTTTGCATTGATTAACTGACCTTAGAATTTGACTTTCAGAATGTAAAAATTAATATGAACATTTAAATAATTGCATTTAGCAGACGCTTTTATCAAAAGCAACTTACATTCCATTCAAAATAGAGTTTCACATTTTATCAGCTCTTGCTTTTCCTGGTAATCAAAGCCATGATCCTGGCGTTGATAACATGCTATACTATTTGTTATTCTGTCTACAATTGTTTTTCTTTGTACTTGTTGTATTGCCTTATGGGATCCACTTCTCTGTAATGTTTGTACCAATTTCTTGTGAATGTTGAAAAAAACTATTAATAACAATGCATTAAGCCCGGACATATTTTTATTTATTTTTTTGCCATTTTTGGAATATAACAATAGATTACACATATCTGTACACAATATATATATATAATTATACAGAATGTGTATTCGTATTGAACCATTCGGTATGAGGCTTTCGGTTTAAGCACATGTACTAGAAGTACATGTGCATAAAGTAGTAGAGGAGGACAGAAAAATGTGTTACTAAAGCCCAGAGTTGGGAGGAAATGAAAGCAGCTTCTGACACTTATCTGCCACATCCCTCACCTGGGGAATGCCGGCACAGCGCTGGACCACCCCTGATAACCACTTAATCAGTCTCGGCTATTTATGAAGGACGACCCCTATGCGGACAGGATTTTTAATTTGCCGTGTAATCGTGTACACTGTTAAATTGGAGCACAGGGCTAGATTAAATTTAAAAGTCAAATGATTTGTAGAGGACTAAGTTTGTGCTGTGTGGTTTGTGAGATGATGATGATATTATACATGCCGTCTTGCATTGACAACTTTGCAAACTTTTGAAGATGGCATACTGCAACTTTTGTAGATTGGCTTGACATCGGCACAGTGGGTGGCCCTTTCAATCAAGATAAACATGACATTGTCCTCATAACTAACCTACCGAAGAGGCAATCTTCATATTAGCATAAAAACAGATGCAATTGTTTGAGACGTATCTGCGTTAATTAGTAATGGCAAGTATATGTATGTATAAAAAAAAATTATAATAAAGTTGAATTAACAACTTCATGAATAAACCATTAAGCAATATCGTTTCTTATTTGCTTTCTCATGGGTCTGTCTAAAGTGGTTTTACAGCCAGAATGCAGTTCATTTCAATCTTGTATAAATCCATAAAATTAGCAACCGAAAGTGGAAATTCATTCCAAGGGAAAGTGAAACATGAATATCAGCTATGAAAAAAAAATGGAAAATGGGGGGTGGGGGGAGTGGAGTGCAATCTGTTCCTGGAGATGATCTGGGTATTTTGTAGGATAAGATGCAGAAAGCTGAATGTGGTTTCCATGTGTTAAATATGTGCCAGAGGAACAGAAGACCTGTCATACTCTGTCACACGGCTGATAACAGGAGAGGACATGCAACACTCATATCAGAAGACTAAAAATGTATTTTATTTTACAAAATCATCTGTGGATGATAACTGTTTGTGATGCTGCATCCACACCACTAGGTGTCATTATAATGTTTTTATGCAAAACAAATGCAAAAGTAAAAAAAAAAGCTAATTATTGTGTACCTAAAAAATGTTTTTAAAGAGAAATGTCCACTGAGCGGCACTTAAAAAAGGTTCAGTAAACCCTGCAGTGGTGGAAAGAGTACTGTACCAATACAGTAAAAGTACCAATACCTTTGAAAAAATGTAGTGCGAGTAGGGTAAAAGTACTTGACCGAAAAACTACTTGAGTATGAGTAAAAAAGTTGCCTATTTAAAAGTACTCATGAGTATTGAGTAGTGAGTACTGAGCTGTGGATTCTACCCTACGGAAGCCCTGAAACGCAAGGTGGAGGAAAAAAGAAAAAAACTTATGGTGAGTGAAAAAAAAAAAAAAAGCTTATTGGTCCTATTAAATGTAACCTTTCAAGATTGTGGCCGTCATATTTATCCTACTGATTCGGATTAGTAATCCGTAACTATTTACCATAATTCTGATCGCCTCCCCGATTCGTTCTTGCGTGTGATCATGCGGCATTTTTGTCACTGTCTGCATCCTCTCTGACTATGGTGCGCGCGTGCGGGACGGGACGAAGCAGGCACGGGCGCGCGCGATTATATTTCTAAGGAAGCCGGCGCTGCGGTCCTGACCGCATCAGTGTCTTTACTGGGGGTTTTGTGGATCTATTGTGCACTTGCAACTGGATTACTTTGTGTGTTGGACTGTCACGATTTTGGTTTATGCAAGGCACAGAGTGGATTTAGAAGTGGGTTCACGCAAAAATGCGCCACTGAATCAGATCTAATAAATAAACTAAAAAGCTAAAAGAGCAATACTGCCAAGGAGCACAAAATATAGTTAGAAATGTAAAACGTATATATATATATATTTTATTTATTTTATATTTGGTCCCTTTTTAGAAAAGTATAAATGAGTAGAATATCCAGTGAAAGCAACATAGAATAAACTAGAATTAACTGTGTTATTGCGCCATCTCGTGGTTCATGTTGAAATGACTACAAACCTTAACATAAGGCGTATGTCGAAATAACGAGTTATTATCGCGAAATAACAAGATAATAAGTCAAAATAACGACTCAATATCTCAAAATAACGAGTTATTATGTCAAAATAACGACTTAATATCTTTTTTCTCCCTAAACAAAATTATTTTTTTTCCCCCACCTTGCATTTCAGGGGTTGTCCAAAAAATTTTTTTAGCAGGATGTAACATATACTTAGTATATTTCTTTTGGTATCTCTTGTCCAGTGTGCCAACCATTTCCTCAAATCCCTCTTTGCTAAAAGTGCGTTCACACCTGAGGCGACTTGGGTGAATATATTTCGCTATTCGTGTGTAGTTGGACGCTTGAACATGTTGAGTTCATGCCGGTTTTATTCCGGTTGCGTAAGCAGCTTTCACGCAGGGGTGGCGCAACAGCATGTAGCAGGTGCAGAGAAAGGACATAAATCAAAGCACATAGCACACAGTGTTTTTTAATTTTTAAAGGTCTGTGTGAACCAATAACCCCATATTTGGTAGCATTTGAAAACATTTTGACAGGTAGGAAACTTGGTGACTTGAATTACAGCCTTCAGTTGAACTAGAATAATTCTTGCTAACTACATGATAAAGACAAAATTATTTTTGCTAATGTTTACTGCCATCTGCTGGTATCATTTATAGAGCACACAGGGCCTGAGATATACACTTTCAAATAAGGGTTTAGAACAAAAAAAACAAAGCGCCTTGTGTTGACATGGTTCATCTTAGGACAGACAACATATATAATAATTTTTATCACTTACAGCAGTTTTTTCATGTAATTTTAAAGTATTTTCTTTAAAATGACACCAAGATATTGCATTCTGCTGTATGTTGGTATGGGGAGACTTTTGGGTAGGTGAAAATTGTATAAAAAAAAGATTTATTTTTCAGTACAGTTGGAATAGATTAACTCTTGCATAGATTATGCTGACATGTGTTGGAAACAAATAAAATTGTCTGCAGGGAGTTGAGGCACTCAGGGCCTGAGTTATACACTTTGAAATTTAAGTTTACAAATTTTAATTTGGGTACTCCAAATAAATGCGGAATTCCCCAAAATAACCCCAGAGCTTGCACAACCACCACAAAATTTTCAAAGGTTAAATACGGTTTTGCTGAAAATCTTTATACCTATGATGTTTTTTTTTTTTTTTTTAAATAAAATCTTTGTATAGCTATGACAGGAAACACTTGCTTGTATCAGTTCATCTTACAACCTGAATACTTTAAATATTGGGACATTTTTAAAATTTAAATATAAAAAGAATACTAAAAGAATTTCAAATCACAAGACAATATTTTATTCACAATAGAAAATCCATAACTGTAACGCTCAGCTGTACAAGGAGGAGAGGACAAGCAGGTAAGGTGAATAATAGAAGGTTTATTGAATGATTAGAAAGTCTTTTCAATGAGTTGTGGCATTGGATGGAACGTAGCAGCGCAGCCCATGCAGTTCACAGTCCGTAGCTGACTTAAAGGTGAGCACAGCACAATCCACGAGGTTCATAGATCGTGACATATCCGTGTGACTAATTCAAATCTTTATTCCTTCCCAGGTTGTGGTCGTGAGAGACATGACTTCGAGACGCCGGTCTGCGAAGACAGGTAAGGAAGCAGATAGTGAGTATACAAGGGAAAGTCAGCAGCGAACTCACGTGGTTTCACTTTGCACAGGGTGCAGACAGTCTTTGGTGCTCGTGGTGTGCTCTTGATCTTGTGAATCGTGGTGCAGGTGAGGAATCACGATGGTTAAGGTCCTATGAATTCCTGAAGCAGCAATCTCCTTGAAGCTGGATAAACTTGAATCATAAACTTTGAAACACAGGTAAGTATACGGTAGCAAAGCAATGGTAGTATTTGCATGAGGCTTCAGGTAAGGAGAATGGATGTTACCTCAATGACTGCCACTGGTAGATTGGTGAGCAGGGTTTTTAACTGCTCACTAAACGAGCTCCAGGTGGCAGTGATCAACTCAATAGTCTCTGTGACCTACTTTGGGTGAGTTAAAAGTTGACTGCACTGATCCCAGTGCAGTCATAGCCTGACAGCAATGAATCATTTTATTGCACTAAATCATTATTATGTTTTAATCTTTTGTTATGCTTTCAGCAAACATATTTTAAGCATTGCCTAACATACTAAAGCATAAATTATGCAATGTAACGTGTGTAATTGCAAATTCATCGTTACACATGTGTATTATGTTTTAATAGAAATCAAGTATAGTATATTTTAGCTGACTATAAATTCTCATCAGTGCATTTAGCAGTATACTTTAACCATATTTCACAGACAAGCTTTAATTGCATTTAATATAAAATTTAAACTATACATTTGCATTTACTTGTAAATTAAATGCACGCTTTATTTTAAGTTGCTGCTGCAGGTAATATGTGTCTTATATATTACCCATATTTTTATGCAGTACTTTATGCCTGTAGTCGTTCACATTCACAGCATGTTCTGAAATGAAACTCCACTTTATACGTCACATCATTTCTTGACATTACAGAAGCTAAACCGCTTGCCATTGCCACTCATCTCAAAGGTTTGGTGCATAATATTTTCTTGTAACTTTGACGGTATGTATGTGACTGACAGCATTGGCATGCTTTAAATTCTGACAGAAACTAATCGTCTCTTACAGCAGGACTAGTAAAAGTGAGGTTTTTAGCAAGAAGCATTAAGCATATAATATTTCTACGCCTGTTATGTAATTGGCCAGAGGCTGTATGCTGCTTTGTACTATCATTGTTCCACAGAAAGGATATTAAAACATCCAATTTACTGAAAAACCATTAAAACCTTCAGAAATCCTCAAAGGGTTTGGCATGAAAACACAGAACAACATTCAGAATTACACGAGTTTGGAATAATTAAAGACTCTTCAGCTCACCGAGGCTGTATTTTGTGAAATTTATTGTAAAATACATGAATTGTTATTATAATTTAGATAGCTGTTTTCTATCTGAATTTAAGTCGTCACTCAAAGCATCATTACATTAATTCACAACCAAGCCCTTATTGCATGAAAATGTGTGTATTTTTATGTAGCCTTTATATAAACACAAACATGCAAGTTGTCATGCTCAGGAAATACAACAGAAGGTATCGTTTCAATCAGTATTTATTTGAGCTCAAAAATAACATAAATCCTCAGCGACTCAAGTCAAACATAAAGTGAGAACAGACAGG
>JAUCMT010000013.1:2353555-2366563 GCA_032357475.1 Enteromius thamalakanensis | reverse complement strand
GATCTAATAAATAAACTAAAAAGCTAAAAGAGCAATACTGCCAAGGAGCACAAAATATAGTTAGAAATGCAAAACGTATATATATATATTTTCTATTTGTTCCCTTTTTAGAAAAGTATAAATGAGTAGACTATCCAGTGTAGCCTAATGAAAGCTACATAGAATAAACTAGAATTAACTGTGTTATTTTACCATCTAGTGGTTAAGGTTGAAATGACTACAAACCTTAACATGAGGCGTATGTCGAAATAACGACTTAAGTCGAAATAACAACTTTATAAGTCGAAATAACGAGTTAGCAAGTTGAAATAACGAGATAAGTCGAAATAACGACTTAAGTCGAAATAACTTTATAAGTCGAAATAACGAGTTAGTAAGTTGAATTAACGACTTAATATCTCAAAATAACGAGTTATTATGTCGAAATAACAACTTAATATCTTGAAATAACGAGTTATGTCGAAATAACGACTTAATATCTAAAAAAAAATGAGTTATTAAGTCGAAAGAACGACTTAATATCTCGAAATAACGAGTTATTATGTCAAAATAATGACTTAATATATTGAAGTAAACCAAGTTTTTTTTTTTTTTTTTTTTTTATCCCCGAACAAAATATTTTTTTTCTCTCCTCACCATGAGTTTTTTTTTTCTTTCTCCCAGACCATAAGTTATTATGTCGAAATAGGTCAAAACTCAAGAGGGCAATCCAAAGCAACAAATGAAAACAAGACAACGGAAACAAGGCAAGACTATGGCAATGGCAAACAAAGCAGAACAATAAATATGAACTACTGTAGGCAAAACAGAGAAAACGCTTGATAGAGTCCATTACGGAAAAACCATACTTCGCGACTTTCTCTTTGGCACGCTTAAATGGCCCCCAAACAGGAAGTCACTAGAGAGGAAGCAGAGGGAGCTGTGACAGTCAGTGCAGATGTGAGAGCTCCATCTTCTGGCTTGGCATTACAACATCACTCACTGACACAGATACATTATATTAATGCCACGGGTCATCAATAATGTGCATTTTGGTACAATATTGATATAACAGATAAATATATATATTTATCCATATAGTGTCTACCAATAATATGGAGCCTTTGATGTGGATTAGAAGCTTTTGCTGTTCTTTTTTTTTTTCTCGAAGCTTTTACTGTCCTAACTATGGATGATTACATGGTTACTAGAATTGCATTGTCTTCACCAATTATTGTTTTCCCCTTTCTATTTGCAATCAGAACAAACCCCTGACCCATTTTTAACCACCAGTTAACAATCACTGCTGTAAAGCTGTGAATTTTCAGCATGTTATATTTCCAGTCCTTCTTTCCTATTCGATAGAGAAAAAAATACTATATTTAAATATGTCTCATATTTGTGCATTTAGCTGCAGATCACATTTTTTTTCCCAATTCTTTAGCCACAGTCCGTGGTTCCTCCTCCTAATTACAAACATTAAAAATGTTTGTTGTCAGTATCGAGACATGAGTACACAATTAATAGCTCCAATTTGTCTCTGTTCAAGCTTCTCTAATTGCAGGAAACCAAGTTTTTGCAAGAGGATGCACATTATCAGCTTGAAAAATCACTCAACTAATGGGACTTAATTTGATTTAATTACCAAGTTCATTAAAGGGGCAAATTAAGACATGTTTAGCCAGAGGGCTAGTCAATTCTCCTCTATGTTATTCACTGCTTAGCATGATTTGGTTTATATGAGAAGAGAGGTAGTATGCTTGTTTGGGTATACCAATGTTGAACTTGACACCAGTCGTTGATTTTGTGTACACATAACATGGCCACTCAGTTGAGTTTAATCTGAGGTTTAAGATTCATTAGCATATCTAAGACAGAAACAAAACAGTGTTGGCAAGCTAATTATCCATTAATCTTTAAGGCTCGCTTGTGGCCTAGTGCAGCGCTCCTAATTAAACACCAGTACAACATCAGTAGGAAGGAGTTACACTGCTTCTTAGGATGCCTTTTGAATCTCCACCTTTTTTCTACAGTGGATCTGTTTCAAAGACTTGTATGCTGCTGTCTTAAGGTGCAGTAACATTTACCGCTGTTGAGTGATTTGATTTAACTTTTTTGGCAGAATAGATGCTGCTGTTGGTTATTGCTGTTGTTTTATATTTATAAAGGTGAAGCTTGGGAAGATGAAGAGTTCCAGAGGACTGCTACTCTTGTAACTGAAACCAGCCATTTAAATGTAAAGCTGTAAGCTTATTGGCTGTGAACTAATCAGCTAGTACCATGTAGTTTAATGCTGTGAATATTATTGTCACGTTGCTCTAGCGAAGGAGAGAGCAGGAGACTTGGAGTGAAATAAAACAAAGTATTTTAATAAGGAGCAAAACAAAACTCGGAGTGGTATCCAAAAGACAAAATAGGGTTATTCGCAAAGCCAACCTAACATACAACATTGACGGACAAAATAAAACCTAAAAATACATGGGTTTTATACACAGAACACTAATCACTAGACAAGACACCGCTGGGGAAACACAGGTGGAAAGGGATCAATTAATAATTACACAATGACAAAGGAAGGACCAAATAAGGGCAAACAGGAAGGAAGACAGGAAGACATAAACTGAAACTAACACATGAAATAAAACTAAACCAAGAACACAAAAACACAAGGTTTGAACAGAGCTAAACAGACATAGGTGACGACAATTGTACATTTGCGTTATACAATGAATGATCAGCCTCCCCCATTTAAAGTTTAATGACTGAACTCAGCTTATATTAGAATATGCAAGGGTAATCTACTTTCTTGATATTCCTCAATATATTCATTATAAACAACAAAAATAGTAAAATATGAAAGTAAAATATATTTTCTGTTTATTTTTTTAAGTTTATAGGAGAAGTGTAAATGCATTAGTATTTTTTTTTTCTTCTGTGAATTTACATATCTGACTCAATATGTGTAATGTATTTATTTATTTTTTTCCTCAAGGTGGCACCGTGACAATGATGACATGATGTTTCACCCATAATTACCACAGGCGTAAAATGTATCAATATTTTCTGCAAAAACTGAACTGGTTTAAATGGCTTTACTGCAAAACAATTACTATACAAAATAAAATATAAATGTTACTGCCATTTGGTGCTGGATGTGGTTAATAAGCTTCCCTTGAGTAAAATATCGAATATGAAGTACTTAAAAACAATAGTTTAGTGAATACAGTTGAGATTGTAAGTATGAGGTCAATGCTGAATGTTCTCTGACGATGACAGCGATGGTACAATCATCTGCTTACATTGAACCCTCTCAAGTTTCAAATAGTAGCATGCTTTATTAATTTTTTCTGTAATTTTTCTTGTAATATCAAGAGTTTTTTTTTGTTTGTTTGTTTGTTTTTCAGCAGTTTTCAGTTGATTTTGTTTAAGGGTATTTCAGCAATTAAAGATCCATCTGTGCTGAATATATAGGTCCTTGTAGAAAATGCATATCTAATAGTTGGCTAAACATTAATGCATTTAAGGGTTAATCGCTTTCCTGTATTCTTCTGGGGGTCCCCAGTGGTCTATTTGTGATGGGATTATAGGGATCCCTCACTGTCTGTTTGCTACAGGGGCAGACTACTTGCCCTAAGGATGGCCTGTTTGACATACCTGCACATTTTTTATTTATACATGTAGTGTCAAAAAGTGTCTTGAGGATATGAAGGTGTAATGTTCTTGTTTTGGTGTTGTAAAGAATACAGAGTGCAAAGAAGTGTTTTGGTCAAGATAAGTGCTTCCCTCCTGATTCGAGGCTTTTAGCGAATCAGTAATCCAAGGGAAAGTAGAAAACATCCCATAGCACTCTAAATGTGCAATATGATGGGGATAGTAGGGAAAGAGTAATTTTCATGGTAACACTTTATTTTGATGGTCCCTTTTGAACAATCTGTGGACAATAATTAGCTTTGCACCTACAAGTCAACTAACTCTCATTAGAATATTAGAACACTCTCTAATTAATATCTGCTAGCTCTTTATTGTGTTGGTCTCCCAAAAGACACTCTACTGATTATAAGTCACTTTGCAAGTACATATCAACCTTTTCTAACCCTAGCCCTACCAGTCTACTAATACTGCTAGCACTCTATTGAGAGTTAGTAGATACATAGGTGCAATGTTACTTATAATCAACAGAATACGTTAAAGGAACCATCCAAATAAAGTAAAATAATCTATATTAAGATCCCTCCAAAATGAAAATAATACTCTGGAAAGCATGATGTACAAAATCAAAAAACAAAAGCGGAGGTGTAGGGTCCTTGCTTTGCATGGGAGAGTGCAAAGAAGGGTTTTGGTCAAGGTAGGGACAGGGTCCAGCAGCCATACGTAAGTAGTGTCTGCTTCTCTCAAACAGCTTAGTATCTCAAGGACCAATGAGCATGGCAGCCAGAGCAATGTGACATTCCAAAAGCATCCCGAATGTGACTATACAACGACGAGCTTGTGCGTGCTTGCATTTCTTGCAGTGTATCTTCCAAGAACTCAAAGTAATTTCAACATATTTTTCATATGTGCCAGGATGATATCTTTAGCTTGCAAACGGATGGATGGGATGATCAATAAATATGAAAAATATATTACATTCTATGGAAATATATGAGCTGGAGGGTAAAGCGGCAGTCTTCATAACAGTTCAGAAATGGAAAAGAAACCAAGGTTCATGAAAAATCTAAAAATAGAAGGTTTGCTCCCAAGGCCAAATGTCTCTACTGCCATGCAATATTCTACAGATCTAAAAGCAAAGTTGCTATTTGAACATTTATAATGCAGAAATAGAATGGGGGACAAAAACTATTAAATTTGAGAAGAGGAATTTGATAAACACAAACCAAATAAACAGTTTTGTCCACCCCAGGCAAGTACACCTGTATTGTAGCAAACTAATGAAATGT
Source organism: Enteromius thamalakanensis (assembly GCA_032357475.1). NCBI lineage: Eukaryota > Metazoa > Chordata > Actinopteri > Cypriniformes > Cyprinidae > Enteromius > Enteromius thamalakanensis. The sequence goes on along the minus strand of JAUCMT010000013.1, from coordinate 2,361,647 downwards.
AAATCACCTTCAATCCACTTTAGGGGCCCTGTTCGAGGAATGTAACCCATCTCGAGGGGATGAACCTCAATTTCGCTTTTCTAATGTCCTACATATTCTACATTTAAATATCTCAATCTTTGATCTTGCTGTCATCACATTTACACAAATGTAATCTCATACATTTGTGCAGTATTATCAATATTCTGCTTTTCACTGCTGTCAGCAGAAAGAGGAATTAGAGATCTCCTCTTTCCACCTTTAAAATACGACTAGTATGGCACATCAGCACATGTCCTCCTCGGCTGTTTTAATAGCAACTGTCATTGTGGAATCACCAGAGGAAAAGAAAAAAATATTATGCATTGAATTTTTCATTCAGAAACATTATGTTTCACCAGCAGAAATAGATCTCCCCTCCCCGCTTTATTTGGTCATCAAGGAACCAATGAAACCAATAACTGTCCTCCATTTGTGTTGACAGAAACAATTGCCAAAAAGAAAGCATTAACTGTAACAGAAAGAAATGTAATCATATTCATCTGAATTTGACAGTCGTTACAGATGTTCATTAGTGTCACATTATCTCAGTTTACGAGTCATTTTGAGTAAATTTATGTGTCCACTCGGTCTGAGCTCATCCAGTTTGATCGAATCACAAATTTAGCTTCCTCTTGAAGAGTTAAAGGAGTTTTGCAGCAAGTTCACTGCGCTTCGCTCTTTGCCATAAAAAGTGACCCACCGAGTCAAGACCTTCTCACTGAGCCTCATGAATTCCATGCTTCATACTGCACGGCTGTCCTCCCTGGACTGTAAATTAACCTCATAGGAGGCCAGGCGGTCTCTCAAACCTGGACCTGCACTCCATGTTAAGTGTGACGGTAATTGAGATTTCTGCTTCCGCAAGGGTGAGTGACTCGGAGGGGTCAAGCGGTCAAGGCCCAATATTTGAGCTTGAACTTCACTTTTCCTCTTGCTTTCATCTCTTTGTTCATTCTACTTTCTCTCTGACACGCACAACCCCACAGCCACCATCCTCAGAATGAGCGGGACATGATAAAGATCAAACGTTTCTTTCTTACAACAGGAGCTTGTTCTTTAAAGCTGATCATTTCATGTGCAAAGCTTTCCAGCTACTCAAGACTAGTCATCCATTTGTAGTTAAAATGCCTTGTGTATGCATCATGATTTTTTGCAAAAGAATCTGCATATTCAAATTTAGAATCAAGTTAGTAAAATAATTTGGCTTGCTTGTGTTCCAATAAAATACCACACCACTGGTTTAGCCAAAATTGAAAGTCAATCTGATGCAATATTTCATTGCTGGTAAAAACTAAACTGAGATGCACTGAGATCTGATCACATTGAGAATTTAAATGGATTCCAAATCTGCTTGTTTTACACTTTTCTTCACAAAAAACTGTACACCTCTTATATGCTAATATATGTAACATTATTAATAATGCAAAGAATTGTCTGTAACACTTTACCAGAGTACTTGAATTACTATGAATTAATGCATAAATTAATACATGAATTATGCCTTACTTTATGAATTAATATCTCATGAATTGTCAGGATTTAGTAATTCAAGACGTTTTATCTGCACAAAATAATACTGTAATTATGCACAAATTCATGATATATTACTGCCTGAAGTAAAGTACAATTCAGGTATTAATGTATGCATGAATTCCTAGTAATTCATGTACCTTTAACGCAAAGTGTTACCGAATTGTCAAATATTTGAATACATGTTTAGGGTCCAGTTCTTGCCATTAACAACCAACTATGACTTTTAAATAAATTCAATAAACTCCCGATTTGCTGCTACTTAATAGTTAGCAAGGTAGTTGTTTGGTTTAGGTATTAAACAGAATTAAGGATAGGATTAGGGGTGTGGAATATGCTTCCAAAATACTACTATGTATGCTAATAATCAGTTTGTTAATAGTATATAGGACATATGGTCTATTACTGTAACTAAGAGTTTCCTCTGTAAACTGCTAATTTGCTGCTTATTGATATTTAATATAGTTGTTTAGGCATTTGGTGTGATTAGGGGATCTAATAGAGTAATGCAAAATAATACTTTAATATGTGCTTTATAAGAATTAATAAACAGCCAAAATGCTAGTCTGTGCCTCTGATTCTGTTGCTGTTTACCTCATGGCAGTTAAGTGGATTCTTAAGAACTGTTCTTTTTCAAATACTTAAGACATCTGCTACACCCAGACTTCCTTTGCTGGACCATATCACCACAAACCCAGGCAGAACAGATCTGAGTCCCTGAGTAACGGCATTTGAATGAAAAAACCTCTAATGAATACAGTCCAATTAGAATAATCTTCCTGCTGCACAGTGCCACTAAACATTCACATCAATTAGCCGACATTTGAGCTCTTCGGTCTATTCTCTTTATGTTTCTAAAAGAGTCCAGAGACCTCAGGTGAGAAAGGAGAAGATTGACGGCTAAGCCGAACCAAAAAACAATAATGACCACTTCCTGTTACAGCTCATTAACATGCTCAGAAAAGAATGTCTAATTAATTTAGCCATTAATGAAGAAACCTCCAACATTTTGCAGTGGGGTGTTTTGATGAGGTCAACTGCACAGGAGGACGTTTCTGGGCAAATTTCTGCTAATATTATGTGTGGTCTTTTGAGGATTATATGTATAGTTTAAAAATGGAAAAATATCTTTTTAAAAGTCTAGTTTAAAATAAATGCACTAATTTCTTAAAAAGGCTACTGTGTCTCATGAATACATCAGATTTTTTTTTTCTTTCATTTTATACAGCATAGTTTTTTTTCATATTGCATAAGTGAATGTACAAATTTTAATTTATTATTGCAAATTTCAACCTTTTCAAATATAAAGAAACATTTTTCAAAGACGAAGACTTTATCGTAAACAATATCATGAAGTAATTTCATAAATATTACTACATTTCTACACCACATGTCAGACGAAACTAGTTTTGAGCTTACCTCGCAATTAAAAAGCCACATTATCTGCTATTTTAAGATACTAAATGACCTTGACACATACTGTAACAATGCTGGTCGCACCACATGACAGACCGGACTATGTTCATTGTTTGTATGTCTCTCTGTTCTCTGTTCTGGACTTGTATTATGAAGTGTCTCCCGCTGTCTCCATGCAAACCCTGTAATGTCTCCACCCCGCTTGTACATTTCTATGCCTACAGATTAGTTCATCCCCCTTGTTACCTCGTTATCTGGTGTATTTAAGGACCGGCCTGTGTCTGATCATTGTGGATGTACTTTGTGTTTCTCCCTCTGTAAGCCATTTGTGTTCCTGTGTTCCTTGTGTGTTCCCCGTTCTGCATTTATTATTGACCCTGCCTGCCTCGGATATTTGTCCTTGTCTCTGCCCCTTTGGATACCGTTTGCCGTTTGCCCTACCTCGCTATGCTACTGGATTATTCTCTCACCTTTGCCTTTGATGTGTCTGTTCACCGTTATCAACCTTGCCTGACTCTACTCTGTGATAATAAATAGTTTGCATATAAATCTGCACGTCTGCACTGCTTATAAATGCATTCAATTAAATAAGGCATTTCAGAAAGTTTAAAAACAAAAATTGTGTCTTAGACCACAGATTTCAGATTCATTGTTGTTTAAGTTTTGTTTGCTTTATGGCATGCCATAGATGCAGTCCATACAAACTAACCTCTGAACCCAAAACATTCCTTAAAGAATCAGTCTTGTTTAGCACCTGATTTAGCGCTCTACAGTCTTAAACCACAATGTTACATTGCACCATGCAGTACCAGCTGAAGTTCCACAGGGAATGTAAGGCTCATTTTAAGTGCAGATCTGTTTTTTCCTCCACTTTTGGAGAAGAGAGATAGTGAGAAACTCTATTAAATCAATTAGACAGCTTGTTAATGTGTATAGGCACACTGGCCAAATATCCAAATCACTCATGGCATTCTCCTGCATCGATTGATAAAAAAAAAAAAAAACACTGACATAAACTTTTAAATTCAGTGCTGGCCACAGCTAAGACCAAACAGTCTGTTTATCAGACCACTTACACAAATACAAAAGTCTGCTCTTTAAAGTTAAACAAACTTTAGGATAATCTGCTATCCTTAAACAGACCTAACAGGTAGTTCTCTACAACTCATAGCTTAAAGTATGAATAGTTCCAAAAAGTCCTTTAAAATATTCTATCAAGCTGAAGGTTAACTGATGTGTCCTTCCACGGTTGAATGCAGGACAGCGCATTTGGAATCAGATATGATTTTATATTTTATTTTTATGAGACTGAGCTACCCAGCAATAGTCCTGCAAACTCAGAGTGCCGAGAGGGCTTTCTTTTATTTGCAGATAGATTTAGCTTTTTTTCGCATTAAACTCAATCTGAAATACCATTCACAACTCATTTTATTACCATAATGTGATGTGTTTCTGAGTGAAACAAGATATTCAACAAAAAAAAGAGCAGGGGATAACTTTTTTTTTTTTTTTTTAAACACCAGGAATTGACTGGATTGGGAAACATATGTTTTAGGAAAAAGATACCATCAGCCAATCAGAGAGAGACACATCAGTACGAGCCGAGCTGAATGCGGTTATCTGTGGTGAACGCGTGATTTTGGCTACTCTGCTTTCAGCATATTTTAATATTGGGCTTTCAGATCTAGTAAATCGATTCCAAGATATATCTATCCTGTTCCGTCAAGGTCAGAAGAGGATCAATCATTATCCATGAGTGTGTCTGCCAGGCCTGATCTCATCTCTCTCTCTCCCTTTCTCATTACCTGCATTAACGTGCACTGAATTAGCTCACTTCATTGGGTTTCAAAGCCACATTTTCCCTCGATACAAGAGAGTGACCTCACCACGAGTCATGAGGATTATTATTCTGAGATTCACAAACAATATGTTTAAGTACACACTATTATAATATGAATTCATGTAGGCTGGGCCACTTTTTCAACAATTGAATTTAATTATACAATAAGTTAGGACTTCTAACTATAAACTGGGGTTATTTTTTCACTATAGTCTAAATGGCCATGGTGGCCCAATTTAATTGAATTCTTTCTACGGTATTGTAAAATAATGGCAAAACATATACAATGCAAATTCCTATTCAGGCTTCCTAAATGTTCTATCCTTTATTGCTGTGTTTACACATGAGCAACAAGCTAAGTGGTATCCATGGCGGTAAAACTGGGGGAGCAAACGTGTTTGAGCAAGACAATGTGTCGTAAATCTTTAGCGTCTCAAATGAAGCTCTCATATCCAGAGAGATGACTCTGATGTGGTGGGTAATGGCTCTGTGAAATGTAGAATGTACCTTCGTTGCTTCAGCTCCAGTTGGGACAAAGAGCATTAGCTGAACATCTTACCAAACACTTACAGATGTAACCATAATGGTAATACACTAAGGCCTTGTGCCATTCTAATAACTTAAGATAACTAAACAGATCAAATCTAACCTAATAACTAATATTAACAGTTGAAGCAGACTAAAACCATTACTACAGTATATTCACATATATTCAAACTTATGATGCGATTTCAAGTTTTCCTTTCTCTTTGGATTGTTTCAGGCTGTTAGTGCACAGATAAGATCCCTTAAGTTGCAAAGGCTAAAGCCTTAAAACCAAAGAGATACTCTTTATAACAGTTATGACTTGTTCACATTCCCCTAAAACGACTGTTTAAACATGGCCCCACTTCTCTATGCCAATGTGTGGGTTAATTTTCATAACACTGCCCAAATGTTTACTTTAAGAAAGAAGGTGGATGCATTATTCTCTCTGTAGTGTTGCTGCAGGCGCCATGTTCTGAAGACGCTAGGTTTCATTGTGAAAGTGAAACTACTCTGTTCTTTCAAATGAGGACATAACTAGAAATCAGTGTTAAGTTGTGTTTCCAACACTGTACCAGAACAGTTGAACACAAATATTAGAGTGTGTTCAGCACATTTACGGAGGACAGATCCCTGAATCCTACATCTGCAAGAACAGTCTGGCACTTCTGACTTCTGTAAGTACTTGTATTTTTATATTTAAAGGATTTGTCACAGACTATTCAAACGCAAGTTATGAGTGCAATGTTCATCACATGCTTGTGGTATTTGGCCAATCACAATGACTGAATAGCTGGCCAATCAGAGCACACCTCACTTCTCAGAACTTCATTCAAAGCTACAGCCATATCACCCTGCAGCCCAAGCCTGGTTGCCCACTGAAGCTAAGCAGGGTTGAGCCTGGTCAGTACCTGAATGGGAGACCTCCTGGGAAAACTAGGTTGCTGTTGGTAGCGGTGTTAGTGAGGCCAGCAGGGGGTTCTCACTTTGTGGTCTGTGTGGGTCCTAATGCCCCAGTATAGTGACAGGGACACTGTACTATCAAAAGAGTACCATCTTTCGGATAAGATGTTAAACTGAGGTCATTAAAAATCCCATGACACTTATTGTAAAGAGTAGGGGTATAACCCTGTTGTCCTGGCCCTTGTCTATCATGGCCTCCCAATAATCCCCATCCATTGATTGGCTGATTTTCTCTCTCCCCTCTCCATCTTTAGCTGGTGTGTGGTGAGCGCACAGGTGCCGTTGTCCTGTGGATGCTGCACACTAGTGGTGGTTGAGGAGAGACCCTCAAGTGCTTTAGGTGTATGGCAATACATGATAAAGCACTATATAAATGCTTCATTCATTCATTTAACTGGAAGTTTATTATCACCTTCCTCTGAACAGAGTAAGTGGCATTAAGGGGCCCATAATGATTCAGACACTGACTATATTTACAGGAAACAGACTCAAGCAAGCACATGACTGAGTTCAGCTCTCAGATTCTGGAGAAATACAGTACCAGAAGCAACTCAATAATGGCCTGATCCGAAACATACACAGATACAGTATATGGCATTTGGACTAGCTCTGTGGTATTCCATCAGCAGACTCTGCTTCAAAAAGCAATGCATTGCAGGTGTGAGTTTTAAAATAAATAAACAAATCGGATCCACATGCAAGTTCAGACTTGTAAATGGCATGCATAATTCAAAAGAAAACAACTGTGGGTTGAATTTGTCACATGGCAGGACTTCCCCAGGGAGATTGGACCTACAGGATCAAGCCGCCCACCAATCCCAAGAGAAGATTTACAGATTCTCCCCCGCTTTAGTTTTTTGCTAGTCTCTTCTTCCGTCTATACCGCTTCATTAGCTTTTCAATCATTCTCTTTCCACCAGACTTCATTAAAATCACTCATAAGGACGCAATGCCCTTGTGCTCTTTTCTGCCAGTCAGTGTGATGCATTTTGGCATCTGGAGCTAACAGAGTAGATTCCAGACAGCACGCAGAAGGTTTTAATTGTGTTCATATTGTGGGGTGTACGGCTGGCGCGCTCTTACACACACACCCGCAGCTTTGAGGAGGAGCGCAGGAAACATGCTGCCTAACAGTCTGTGTTCATCTCCGATTTAATAAACTTTGCTCTTCATTTACATCAGCAAAACTACAGATGTTCAAATGCTGGGTGTGCACTCATAATGATGTCTGTCAGGCTCTATCCCATGGCTTCGGTTAGCTGTTGGCTATAGCTCTTTCTCTCTTGTCACATGGTAATGACCTCTACCTGGGTACCGCCAGTGAACCTCGGAGAGATTTGCTCCTAACCAACCACCCTTAAAATAAAATACACATTTCAGCTCTGGCAAGACTCAGAAAAAGCTCCTGTCCAGACAAGGTTTAGTGGTTATCATCCCTAGCATGCATAACAATGTCCAGAAAAGGAGAGTGATAGATGACATTTTGAGATCCATATGAAGTAGAAATATTTAATATAAAAAAATGACAATAATAAATAAATAAAATTAATAAATCCTATTTTTGTCTTTAATTGTAACATTTTTACATTGTAACTACCAGTATTTAGTTTACACACACAAAATAAATCCTTTGCAAAGCATACAGTACATTCAAAAGCAATGTATTTATTTATGCATACAATCCATATGTAACATCTACTCAAGCTTCAACACCAGGCTACACCCCCGCTGGCACTCAACGTTCACCATCACCTGAGTACTAATCACAATCACCTGTTCCACCCACCTGCCAGCCAT
>JAUCMT010000013.1:2322108-2337424 GCA_032357475.1 Enteromius thamalakanensis | reverse complement strand
AGTGATATATATATATATATATATATATATATATATATATATATATATATATATATATATATATATATATACCCATATCATACTGCTATAGCCTAAATTAGACTTTTGTTTTAGACTTTCTCTAGATTTTTTTTTTTTATATGTCTTTATAAACACAAAATGCTTTCTGTACACCTAGTGGCAACAACTATGTCTGAACTATGCTGTTTTTATCAGAACTTGGATTTTAAGGCACTGAAATGTCAAGAGACAGTCTTTTTGTGTTTGACAGTGAGCTGACAAAGTTTGAGTGACAGCTGATTTCGTATAGCCCTTTGATAGAGTAGAAAGAAACATACGCATTCCCTCTGTTCTCTACTGACCAAAGCTCATTCCACACTAAATGGGCAACATACTCATCCTACAGATGGACTCCTGGCTGTCAAACAATAGAAAGAACAAACAACTAGAGAAAAAGAGAATGAAAAGGTATTCTGAAAGCTTTAGAGAACATTGAAAAGAACAGCTTCCATTAAAATAGTTCAGTTCAAAACTTTAAAGATACTAGGCTTAACTATTTTTCCTCATTATAAATATATATGTGTATATTTATATATTATTTAACTAATTGGTAAACATATTGATTAAAAAAAAAAAAAAAAAACCTGCAAGACCAAATTCCAGTTGTCTACGAAAATAATAAAGCTTTATCTTAGATGAGAACATTAAGATCACAAGGTGCTATACCTCTCTATTGGGTCTCGATCTGTTTTAAACAAGTAAGAAATAGCTGTTATTGTATCATGACCCGTAGCTTATAAAGCAATCACATTAGAGGCTTTATAGTTGAAGTGATTAAGGTATGACACATTGACTTCCCTCTGTGCAGAAAAAAAGCCCTGGAAACACATACGAGCTCATTAGACCTCAGCCATTGTAATTCCTCTAGTTGAGCAAAACTCATTTACTTAATGTATGAGGGCCATTAGTTACCTCCACCACAACATGATGAACACAAACAGGGAGGTCTGGAAGTTCATTAAAGGTGATTTTTCTGGGGGATCATTATAGGACATAAGTTAAGCATCCAAAACAGTTGTGATGATAGTAAATGAGCTTTTCATGTGACCTTAAAAACTTTAATTTAGGAAGGAAATTATTAAGAGCAAGATAAAGTGAAGAGGAATCAGTGGTTTTATCAACACTTAAAGAGACAGTTCACCTAAAAAGTGAAAATCTTTTTCTGACTGTTATGTTTTATTTATTATATTTTTATTTAATACATTAATTTAAATAAAAGGTTAAATTTTATAATATATTTATGAAATTGGGCATATATTTTTTAGCTAATATTCTATTAACAATGAATGAATTTTCATTAATAATTGAAGGCACTGAAATGCTGTATACCTCACTTTGGATACAATTTAATTATATCAATATTAATAATATTAATAATAATAATAATAATAATAATACTTTTTGACTTATAATTACATGTGAACTTGATGACAGAGCGTGTCATGGTGACTGTAGGAATCCAGTGATTAATCAAAACAATAAATATAGAGATAAGGAAATTAAAACAGATTTGTTGTTGTTGTTGATAAATTATTTATATGTAAAACCAACAATAATAAATAAACCTTGTCTCATTTTAAGAGTCACGCTGTTTTGGGATAAAATGACAGTGAACAAATAATTTTTGTGTGATAAGTTGCTTTAGGTTTCTAATTGGATCTGGCAATAATTACATTTAGAATGACAGTAAGTCAAAGTAATCAGGATGAGAGGACTTCTTTTGTTTTGTTTTACTTGTTCTTAGTTACTGTAGTTGCCTTGGACCCATTTCAGATGTCCACTTCAGTCATGTGCACTTAAGGAACCAGAAGCCCTTTGGCAAAGCAACCAATTCCTGAAGTGCACTGATTTTATTCATTGCCAATCCAAAAATAATTGACCATTTCCATAATGAATAAGTGCAAACAAGGAAGCCAAATCCAGGTTTTAACTAAGAAAAGGGGCAGAAAGAAAGGGACAGTTATACTGAACATTCCAATATAAGGCTCTCTAGCTAAAAGAGCAACTAAAACTTTGGAAAACTTGGAAAACCTGCACTCCCAAGAGTAATCAACTAATTGTGCAAAAGTACTCTCCAATTACTGATCAAAGTTAGTGCCTAAGCACATCTCTCAGGCTTTGAAGAACTTTAATAAGACACCTACATGCCTACCAGCCCCACTTACTTATCAATTAATTTGGGAGTTAATGAGTTGGGAAGATTATTGCCTCCTGTGCTTTCCATCTCATGGGGACATGTGAGTTGTGTACGGTGAGGAAAGGACAGGTGCGAATCCACATGTGGTAAAACTATTGCAAAGCGTCTTTATGTCAGTATAGAAGGAGTGGAAGTTAATAATCAGAAAAAAAATTGCTGATCAAGTATGTTATTAGTGGAGTTTGCTAATGCACATGCCTGAGGATTGGAGGATCTGAATTAACTCTTAATCTGGAGTATTTCTGAAAGAGAGGTGAGTAATTCATTTTTAAGTACTAAATCAGGAAAAAAAAAATAAAAATAAAAATAATAAAAGACACTAACTAACTGAATAAATGTATGTAATTAAATACAAATAACTAAATTAATTAATAACAATGTATTTTAAGCAAGGATGCATTAAATTGATAAAAAATAAAGACATAATGCTAAAAATGCTGTTAATGCTGTTCAGATCATGTTCTGTTCATTTAGATTCTAAAAAAAAATGAGAGAGTAAATATATGAATAACAAAATATGCATATAATTAATAAACCGCATATCCACATATGACCCTGTCACTGTTTCCTGTCCTCTTGTGAACTCTGTTGAACCCAGATTGACAGCGGGGTCTCGTTCTCATTTCAGAAACACACTGGCTAATTATTTATGTCACTGACACAGGCTCAAACGCAGTGCGTTCATTAATTTGAAACATAGATGAAAAGCAACACTGAGAAAACAGAATCACGAAAACAGCTTTTCATTTGACATTTTCTTGAACAATCTGTCCAAACAAGCTCACACCTAAACAAGAGCCATGATTCTGACTATCACATGCCAGATGTGACACATCTTGCTAACAGATGACAATTGCATTTGCTTTCTTTGTATTCATTTATGTCATCATTTTATTTTGGTTATTAATGCAGCTGATAGCAGATTGGTCATATTTACACCCACGAGAAGCCTGTACACACATATATAAATATAAGTGATATAGTATATAAATGTTTTAGAACAGAAAGATTGAATGGTTCTTAAAGATGTTTGCTCATGAAGGCTGCATTTATTAGATTAAAAATCCAGAAAAAAAAATTATATTGTGAAATATTATTTGAATTTAAAATAACTGCTTTCAGTGAATATATTTGAAAATGTAATTTATTCCTGTGATACAAAGCATCATTACTCCAGTCTTCAGTGTCACATGATCCTTTCAGAAATCAATCTAATATCCTGATGTTTTATTATCAGTGTTGGAAACAGTTGCAGCTGATTCATAGTTTTTTTTTAGGATTCTTTGATGAAAGAGAATCATTTATTTAAAATGGATAATAATGTTCAGAACTACTGTTACAGTAGTTTACTGTTTCAGTATTGTTCAAAAGTTTGGGATCAGTACATTTTTACTCTGTCTTCTTTTAAAGAAATGAATGATTTTATTAACAAAGGATCTTTTAAATGACAAAAAATCACATCATAGATTTACATTTTAGAAAAGTTTTATATTTGGTAAAAAATTATGTTGTTTTTTACTTGTTATTCATCAAAGAATCCTGAGGGGTGGGGGGAATAAATAATTAATCACAGGTTCCAAAAAATATAGTTGGCTCGCCAATCGGCATATTAGAATATTTTCTGAAATATCTGAAATGGACACTGAAGACTGGAGTAATGATGCTTCGTATCACATGAATAAATTACATTTTAAAATATATTCACACAGAAAACTTATTTCAAATTGAAATTAAATTTTTAGTCTAATAAATGCAGCCTTGATGAGCAGAAGAAACATCTTTAAAAAACATTAAATATCTGACTGTTCTAAAAGTTTTGAACGGTAGTGTATGTACAGTGGGTACAGAAAGTATTCAGACCCCCTTACATTTTTCACTCTTTGTTAAATTTGCAGCCATTTGCTAAAATCATTTAAGTTAATTTTTTCCTCAATAATGTACACACAGCACCCCATATTGACACAAAAACACAGAATTGTTGACATTTTTGCAGATTTATTTAAAAAGGAAAACTGAAATATCACATGGTCGTAAGTATTCAGACCCTTTGCTTTGGCAATTATATATTTAACTCAGGTGCTGTCCATTTCTTCTGATCATCCTTGAGATGGTTCAACACTTTCATTTGAGTCCAGCTGTGTTTGATTATACTGATTGGACTTGATTAGGAAAGCCACAAACCTGTCTATATTTAGACTTTACAGCTCACAATGCATATCATAGCAAATGAGAATCATGAGGTCAAAGGAACTGTCTGAAGAGCTCAGAGACAGAATTGTGGCAAGGCACAGATCAGCCAAGGTTCCAAAAAAATTCTGCTGCACTTAAGGTTCCTAAGAGCACAGTGGCCTCCACAATCCCTAAATGGAAGATGTTTGGGATGACCAGAAACCTTCCTAGAGCTTGCCGTCTGGCCAAACTGAGCTATCGGGGGAGAAGAGTCTTTTTAAGAAGGTAAAGAAGAACCCAAAGATCACTGTGGCTGAGCTCCAGAGATGCAGTCAGGAGATGGGAGAAAGTTTGAGAAAGTCAACCACAAGTCTGGGCTTTATAGCAGAAGGACCCGACAGAAGCCTCTCCTCAGTGCAGGACACATAAAAACCGTGTATGCAACCGTGTATGGCGTGTATGCAAAAACGCCAATGATTTTCATTGGCATACGCTGATTAGGATCAGCTGAACCCAATTGCTTTGCTAATATAAGTAGGTCAGCAGATATAGAGTTCATTAGCTTTTCGCTTTGGAGCCGAACAGTTCATGTGAACGTTCCAGAAGCCATTTCTACTCTGTGAGTGACTGAGAAAGGCTGATGTTATGGCGTTGCAGCGACGGTGGCTCCAGTCAAGTGGCGGTATCATTTGTAGTGCACCATCTGCATTTGTTTAATGAGCGGCCATCTTCCCTGTATTCTTCAGCCTTTCACAAAAGATCAAAGCTAAAAGAGTACTCACAGGTGGTACGTCTTTTTAAAGACGCTTCCTTTAATGAGGAATGTCATACCATCAGTGCGTTGTTGGATGTGGCCGTTACCTGGCGTCAGCAGACAGTCATGATCGTTCGTGGATAGTTGATGTTTCTCATGCAGGAAGATGACTATCTCAGAGTTGCGGTTAAGGCTTACTTACATGACCGGTAGAAAAGGAGTCCCTATTCCTCTTTCACATTCTGGGGCTCGTGCTGGCAGCGTCCACAGAGCTTCCGGTTCCGGAGGAGAGGGCTAGCCTTACATTGACAGTCGTAAACTCTCCTCAGAGAGCACCTCATGTTGCCCACAATTCGACACTGTTGGATTCTCAATTTGGGCATCCTGATTAACCGAAAATGATGTCAGATGTCACTTTTGGAGCTCCCCCTGATGATCAGATGTCGGTTACTGCATCGGAAGGAGAGTACAGTGATCAAGTGATTCATCCCCCTTTCACCACCCTTGACGATGGCGTAGCGAGGGGCTACACGGGTGTCCCCCAGCTATGTAGCGATGCAACTGTGTCCACAGGATTCTTCCTCCTGGCAGGGTAACCCGTCGCTCCCCTCCCAGGCTTGTTGGCATTCGTCGATGTCTATAAAGCCTGAAGAGAGGCTGCATCTTCCGTATACACTGTGGCGTTGTTGCAGGTTCATCAGGCCAAGGCACTGAGAGCTCTGCTTCGTGCGGGATGGACCTCGTGCTTTGTGCGACGAAGGTTGCGACGCGTGCCCTGGGTTGTGCGTGGTCCTTCTTCAGGGAACGAGGGTTACGATACGTAATCGAGACATTCTCTGGTCTGATGAGACCAAGATAGAACAATTTTATTTTTAAGTGGTATGTGTGGAGAAAAGCAGGCACTGCTCATGACCTGTCCATTACCGTCCCAACAGTGAAGCATGGTGGTGGCAGCATCATGCTGTGGGTGTGTTTTTCAGCAGCAGGGACAGGATGACTGGTTGTAATCAAGGGAAAGTTGAATGCGGCCAAGTACAGGGATATCCTGGACCTCAGACTGGGCCGAAGGGTTACCTTCCATCAAGACAATGACCCTAAGCACACAGCTAAAGTAATGAAGGAGTGGCTTCACAACAACTCTGTGACTGTTCTTGATTCACCCACCCAGAGCTATGACTTAAACCCAATTGAGCATCTCTAGAGAGACATAAAGATGGCTGTCCACCAACATTTACCATCCAACCTGACAGAACTGGAGAGGATCTGGAAGGAGGAATGTCAGAGGATCCCCAAATCCAGGTGTGAGAAACTTGTTGCATCTTTCCCAAAAAGATCCATGGCTGTATTTCATCAAAAGTGTGACCATGTTTCAGTTTTTCTTTTTTCTTTTTATTGTGTGTGTGTGTGTGGTGTAAGCATTTAAATCTTTTTTTGTCTTTCATTCTGATATATAATTTTGTTCCTAAAGGTAATTATTTTTTAATGTATTTATTTAGACACAGTTTCTTCATATTATTTACATAAAAAATTGAAATATACCAATTATTTTATACCATGATTATTTAAGTAAAAATAAAAATGTATGTAAGTGTGTTTTTCATGCTCTCCAAAACAGTAGTATTGTAAAAATATTTTATGTTTTATTTGTTAATGAACTTAATGTGTTAATGAAAAAAATAGATAAATACAAATCTACCTTTTGGGATGACAAAGCAACAATTACGGATAGATAAATAGATAAATAGAAAAGTCTAGAAGAACAGCATCATCTAAAAATATAAAATTTACTGTTACTTTTAATAATTGTTAACATTATATATAATACATATATACACTAGCTGAATTAAGTTTTTTAATGTTTGAATGGTAGCAAAATGTTGCATAATGCAAAAAAAAAAAAAACTTAAATAAATAAATAGCAAACTATAAAACAAAATAATGAGAGACCTGTAAGATAAAACTCATACGACAGATTTCAAAGACAAGTAACAGCCCAACACAGAAACACGGGTCAAACTAATGGTGAACGTGTGGGGCAGAATCTCTCTTGTTCAGGCAAGGCCAAACCACATGGTGCTTACTTTTGACAAAAGCGTTATCCCGTTAAAGGCACAGAAATGACACACCGGATCTTTTACGGCCTAATCTGTGAGCTTCTGTGTCACAGCAGATGTACTGGAACAGAAACGTGTCAGTCTTCAGAGGTTTGTTTCCCAGAACAGTAACAAGTTGTTTACTTGTCCTCCTGACTTCTCAAAGTGACTCAGGTGAGAGCGGGTGAGCCGTGAGTGATAACGCCTGCTGTACGCCTGATAGATGATGCTGTCTTCTGATGTTCTGAACGATGAGGAACGTCTCCCTGTGTGTGTTTCTTCTCCTGGTGGAGCAAGTTTCTTTCCACGGTGTTAAAGCATCATTAAACATGTCCTGTCAGTGCCCATCTGTTTAACATTTTTCCTGAAAAAGAGGGCTGAAGGAAGAAAGAGAGATACCGACAGCTTCCCCATTAACTCACAAAGCCTGCTGAAATGTTCTGTGCTATACAGATATTCCTGGAGGCCTGGAGTCGGAGACGCCGTATGACCCCAGTTAGCCTTTCAGGCTAGGAAAACAGAATAATAGCCAAATAGATCTGCATGATGATTGCGGCTCGTTGGTAATGCAGCTCAAGAGACGCGATGCCGAGTCTGAGGGCTCCGACACACATTTTCCCTCACAAGCATTATAAGATTCAATTTTCTTTATCTTTTTGCTTCTGCTTTATTGTTTTCCATTAGGAGGGCTCAGCAAACAGGTACCGCCCTCCACACTCAGCCCGCAAAACTTTACCCAGAATCCAGCTGATCTTGATGGGTCATTGGCTTCATATCAGCACAACAAACAATCCTCAGCCAGGCTGATGCAAAACTCTATGAAGTTTCAAAGCCGATTAGTTGAAAGTTTTGAAAAACCCTGTATAATTATGATAGTTTACAGACATTTTCTTTTTTTAATAGCTGCATGCAACAGACTGTAGCAGTTCTTTGTGTAAATCATGTGGAAATCTTACACAAATCAATATGATCCAAAAACAATATGATGCAATGGCACAAAGTGCTTTAAAAGTGGAGTCTGACGAGAAATGTATCGTTGACTGAGATTGATTTGGTACTATTTTGAGAGGTAAAAGTCTTCCAGAGAGTTTCGAAATTAAACTTTGATTTTGCAGAGTTTTCAGAGATGGTTTAGTGCATGGACAGTTACTGTTATGTTTTGTATGCTAAATACCATACATTCATCATCAGAGCAGTAGATATTTGGCACCAAATCACTCAATAAGATTCTATTCTATAAGATTCTAGGCCCATTTCTGTTACTCCAAAAGAAAGACAAAATACATATACAAATAAATAAATAAATTTAGTTGATTTGAAAAAACTAAATTATGAGATAAAAGTTAATATTTACTTACTGTACAAGCTCAGAAGGAAATTTTATGGCACAGTTATGACTTAGTATGTAATACTTATTATAATTATTTTAATCACAAGACAAAATTTTGAATGTTGACCCTTTACCTCATAAAACCTCATTATTATGATTTTCTTTTTATTACCAAAACATAAATGAAATAGACACATGAACATAATTAAACCTACTTTAAAACTATATATTTCACAATATCAAGGTGAGTGAAATTTCAAAAGTGCTTTATGAATCAGGTCAATTATAAGCTAAGAGCCAGGTTTACAACTGTTTGCGCCAACGCAATCATCTTTTTTCATTGAAATTGCACTGTCAAGTTTTACTAAAAACATACAGTGATGAATTAGTGCTAAAAAGACACAGCGGAGACAGTTATTTTTGTCAGGTGTTTTTTCAGATGTAAAATTTATCTGAGGAGAGTATTCAAATGAACAATGCATGTGACATCACTGGCATTTGCACTATTATTAAACACCCAAAAATTCAGTCTCTGAAACGATTTTGCACTTGAAATGTCTGCAAATGTTTTTGTGTTTTTTGTGCACTCTCGCACAAATTTGCACAGTTTATTAAAACTGGCTCTTAACGAACTAAACCGTTTGCATGGGTTCTTCAGTAACACAGTACTTGTGAACTGTTTATAAAGAATATCCACTTATCACAGCAGGAACGTCTTATAGTAAAGAACTGGGTTCTTTGTGGAAACTACTTTTACCGAATGGATGGATGGTCTTAGTTTATTTCAAACTAGAACAGAATTATTTTGAAGATGTTCATTTGAAAGCGATGCTGACAAGCTCATGATTGAATTAGTCAACGATGATGAACTTGTTTTATGTCAGTTTGATATATATCCCACGCCCACTGCTAAAATATCACTAGTGCTTTACACAAATTATACAATTTCACAAAGTTCACAGTTGTTCTCAATGAGGATATTTATATTTAATAATTATCAATATCCAATAAGAAACGTTTGTCCTAAATCTGCTACCACTCACTGCTTAGTTAGTCTTACTTTCTTATTAGTGTTAGTGTAGTACTACCTATTACTTCCTACATAATTACATGTTGACAGCACCCCATAATTCTAAAGTGTTACCGTTTTTTCTGTGACAAAAATACAGCAAAGTTGTATTTTTCCCAAGCTACACTATTTCTGTTCAAAAATAGCTTGTTTCTTAAAAAGCTACACTACCTACTTTGAAAGAGCTGAACTATTTACATAAAACTGAACACTACAGTGTGCAGCTATTAATCAGTTACTTCCAAACAACCACATTCTTCATACGTTCTCTCTCTCTCTCATTAGAATTCTCCTTATTGCTCTCATTTTAACTGTTATTGTTCTCCTCCGCCGTGATGAGCGTGATAAACCCCCATCCATCCCCTCATCTGCTCCCTCTGAGAGGCAGTAAATACGTGAGGCCAGCATCGAGTTCAAGTTTTCCCCAACGAGCTGATCTTTCACATCCCTAGAGGTCAGATTCCTCCGAAGGGGCAACAGTCCACCCTCCCTTCCTTGACTTCCCTGGCTGGCCGCACCCTCCAAACTTTTTAATGAGCGGGTCGGGCAATTCAGCACTGCCCTTCGGTTGGCGTTTTCCAGCTGAATGCACTGGTGAGATAGAATATTGATAAAGCTGTCAAAATAGCTCTGTCTTTGAGACAATGTGTTTAATGACTTAAGACTTCATGAAAACCTAGCCTTACTTTAGCTAATGTTTCTATTGCTAACGCCCAAGTGCAGAGCTTTCCCACCAATGAAACTGTGCAAAATTGCCATTTTCAAGCATCCGTTATGTTCTACCACACAAATTACATCATCGTTGTGAATTGAAAGCTTGTCAAGACAAACTAAGTCAAGTCACCCTAAGTTTTCAGTCTGCAGTCATTTAAAGTCTGAAATTTAAAATAAGTTATAAAGCTTGATGTTTGAAGGTTTGGAAGGCCAAACGGTAAATCATATCGATGGACACAGGCTTGACAGCCACTGAAGTCCTTTTGTAGCAACTCGCTAGTAAGAAAACCTCTTAAAGCGTATTGAACAATTCTGCAGAACACAAAGGTGAAATCAGTTAGCCTTTCAGGGTTATGCTGGTCTATAAATTGACAGCTGGACACCTGCTGTTTGTGAAGTTGGCTGCACTTCTAATTGCGTTCTAACAAGTACCAACACATTTGCATTCTACTTTTGGCAGAAGGACAGCATTGAGAATTCACTTAAAAGTTATTTATTGGATGCACACAGGTAGGAATTATTAATTAATGACACACAACCAATGCTTACATCTATAATACAACTGTAAGTCTATTACAGCTTAGCACATAGCTGGAGCTGCTACCTCCAGATGTTTCTTGTCGGCTTTGGTCTCCAGAGAGTGAGGAAGAGTAGATTCTTAAAGCGTGCAGAGCCGTGTGTGGAGATGAAATATGTTAGGAGTCATCACCACACACTACGCCGCTGTACAGATGTTGCACTGCCTGCTAAAGTCTGTCTTTACCACTGAAATCTCTCTCTCTCCCTCGTTCTTTCTTCAGATGAAAACAGCCCAGATTCTCTCGGCTCCTTCCCATGTCTCCCCTGTCGCTCTGTAATACATTATCCAAGCCCCCTCAGCCATCTGGCTCTGATGCTGTGTCTCCAGAAACACGGCTCCCAAATTTTACAGATAATTACGATAAATTTGCAGTTCACTCTTGGGGTGCTTCCACAGCTCCCCTCCACACCCACCAGACCATTTATAATCATCCCTGAATCACACAGAACAGACCATGAGGATGAATGGAAATTATGTTCATTAACAAGCCACTGACCCCCATGTTCACGGTCGAGATATTAATGAATGTGTAACTTTAGCGCAGCCCTTTTTGTACTACATTTATCTCTTGGTTACACTGGAAAGGAAAAACCATGTTGGTTTTGGCTAGTTTGCAGCTGGTGTTAGGCTGGTCATCTTCCCCTGGCCAAGCTAATGTTCATCTGGTTTTGGTGATCTCCTTTCCTTGGCCTCCATTCTCAGCCAAGCTAGTGCTCAACTCACCCTTTGTCTGGAGTTTTATTGACATGCAATCTGACCAATGCTAAACTTGCCTTTTGGTTTGTTTTCTTTTCAAACCAGACATGAGAGCATATTTACATCAGTGTACTACAACTCAAAAAAAAAAACACACTTGGTGTGTAATGATGTGTTTCCAACATACAGTACCTTTTGATGTTCATTCATGTTTATTTCATGCCAGTAAAGAGGAAGAGATGTTGAACTGAGAAGCTACAGTGATTTGCCACGGCACAGTAAGGAACCACCAAACAGTATTTATTGTTAGAATTTCTTTAATAAGAATGTTTCCTTAACAGTAGCGGTAATTATGAGTTCAACCCCAGTCCATCCAAAGCATCTGTGTTTTGGATCACGCTGCTAATTTAACAGAAACTGTCTGTCCTCCGTTGTTTTGGAAAGACATCTTCTATCAAACCCTCCTCTCAGATCAGATGGTGAGAGAGCGGAAGAAGCAGACCCCGATGTTAGTTCTCCATGAACTAATATGACGTCTCCCACCAAGCGGTTGTCACATTAATCATCTCAGTAATCGCATTGGCAGTAAAACTTTTTGGAAAATCAACATTATTAGAGGGCTGATCAAGGCCGCCTGGCATCTCCTAGTTATTAATAATTCAAAGGCACGTTGCATCGCGGTGGCCTGCGGGGAGGTGTCATGGGAGAGAGAAGACACCTGGTATTAAAGATCTTATCTGACTGAAGTTGGGATTTGTAAATGGGCTGTCAAGAGCTTTGAGAAACCACACACATGCCACAGCGCACATACACAAAGATCAGTGAAGAGATTCACACGCAGCATATGAATGCACAGTTCAGAACACACACTTACAGTATAACTCTCCCAACTGCACACAGATCAGAGAAACAGAAAGAGCGCAGGATTAAAAGAGAGCTGGGTGACATTAAGAAGTGTCTCGGAGGCTGACATGATCACTATCACTACAAAGAGACTGATACCAACTAACAGTAAGATGAAGAGAGATGCCTATTCTGGCCTTTTTATTTGTTTCTCATATCAAAGAACACTATTCAATCACACACATCATATGCAATAGATCTGTTATTCTTGATACTGAGCTAATCTGTATGCTTTTCCCCCTCGTATTTAAATATGCTGGACCTGTTCGGCAAATAAACACCACCGTAACCTCTAGTGATATTCATGAATGGAAATCTTATTCCGCTGGGTTTACAATCTACACCAGCGAAATATCATTATGAGGCAATATCGCTCTCTTTATTATCTCTCTGTATAATGTAGCAGAAGGGAAACACAGCGCTTATGTAATATGATTAAAACAAAATGTCACACATAAAGTTATGCTAGAGTATTTGATCTTTTACTTTAAAATATCCCATAAACTTAATTTTAGCAGTGGCAAAGGATCAAACTTGCAAAACCTGAAATACTTCTTTTCTATTAAGTGTGTTTCTAAAGATATGGCCTTTTCAGATCTTTGGGACTAGTTTCAGCAACCATTTTTCACTATAAATTACTGAAAAGCTAAGTGTTGAGAATTATTTGAAATAAAAACGCTACTCAAAAAGGGAAAAGAGAAATTGAAATGAAATACATTTTAAAATAAAATACATTGAAATATTTGTCGTTGAAATAACAGCTACTAGGGCCAGAAAAACACGGCCTGCACAAAAAATAAAAAAAAACAAAGTAATAATAACACTACATGGCAGTCTATGGGTGAAGAGAGTCTTTCTTTCTTTCTCCATCCCTGTATTATGACAGCAAAGAACAGTAAAAACAACAAAATCGATTAAATCCACAAGCAAAGAAGCCATCAATCTTGATGTTCCCAAACAGCCACAAATAATTAGCATTGTCTCAGTCAATTAGTCAGCCATTTTTTCTCTCTCTGTGGTCAGGCAGACCTGTGCGCTGTCTCCACATTACACTTAATCAATACACAAGCACCCACTCCAGCTTTTCCCTCTCTCTAGATGCTCATCTCTCAGATTTACTCATCGGAATAGCTAAAAGCCGCATTATTGTTTATAAGAATGAATCATAGCCCTCATGTACCACCAGGATGCGGTTAACAACAGGGCTCAGCATCCTGGGAGGGCTGTGGAACGCCAGAGGGAGCGACTTGAACCATCTGAAGCAGCAGCCGGTGCCTGACTCACAGCCGAGGACCGTGACCAGCTTCCAACATGTCTGAAGACACACGAAGAGAGCCGAGGGACAGATGAGGTCAGTTGTCAAGATAAAGAATCATTTCAATGAAAGAACGAGCGGTGGAGGAGCGTAAAAAGAGCAAATAGCTATAACACTGTTTCATAAGAGCAATTAACGTTGAATAGCTTTAAAATGTTAAAAGTTCACCCACTCACCCACATGTTATTCCAAAGCCATATGATTTTATTCTCTTCCGTGAGATCTACACACTATTATTTTCAACAAAAATCTACATTTTCTCCCACATAGTTACTGCGTGACTTCAGAAGACATGAAACAGAGTGATTTTAATGTGCTTAAAAAGGTAGTTCTCCTCAAAAACGACAATTCTGTCATCATTCTTATCTTATATGTACTGCATTTAGCATTTTTAAGGGTAGTGTTCCTTTAAATCAATCCCTTTTGCTCTGCCTCACTCACTCTACAACACATTCACATATAAACGTACTTAAAAATGCAACACTCGTGTCTCATAAACTGTTTATTTGGTTTTTGTCTCGCTGTTTTGGTAACAACAGAAAAGGGTGCATTGTGGGTTGGACAACAAGCTCATAGCAATTCAGGATTTCTCCGGCAGATCTGCTGGCTGTGCAAGAAATTTGCATTAATTGCTTTGTCTATTAAAATGTTCAAAGAAGATATTCAGATCACCGTGTTGAAAATATCAGCATGCCTGGCTTCATTCCACCATGAATTGCTACAGCTCAGGAAAACAAAATCAAATAAACTTCCTCTGTCAGACAACAGGAGAGTGTTAAATTACCTGAGCCATGGGCATAAATCCCCCCCACCCCCATCTGAGGGTTGTCCCCCCCTAAAATCATTTTACAATAAAAAAAGAATAATAATTGTGCAATTAGAAAACAAATACAAACGCAAAAAAAATGCCTACGCTCCACACATACAAGTCAGGCACAGATGCACAGCTTTCATTCAGTTGTTTCCTCAGTATCTATCTTGTGCAGTGCATGTGCTGTGGATAAGCTAAATGACAACATTGCAATAAATAGTTTTAAAGAAAAAAATCTGCGTTTTTATTGAACCAGAGATAAAATGTGAAAATAAAGGTAGCCAAATTAATGATAATAAATTAAGTGGATATTTGATTTAAATCTTTGGTGAATATAAAAAAAAAAATAGATCAACCTGTTAATGAATAAACAGGAATTATCAGGCCTTTGGTACCCTTAGCAGGCATTGTATTGTATGTACAGTGTTATTCAGTGAAACAATAATTGGTCCCACTTTATATTAAGTGTCCCTAGTACCCTTGTACTTTCATAGTAACTAGATGTGTATGTAGTATGTAACTACAGTGGAAGTACACACTGGTACATTGTATCTACAGCTGTAATATTTCTGTAACTACACACATGTAACAACCCTCAGAATGGTATGTGTAAGTACAAATGTGT
>JAUCMT010000013.1:2307717-2322008 GCA_032357475.1 Enteromius thamalakanensis | reverse complement strand
ACATGTGTGTAGTTACAGACATATTACAGCTCTAGATACTATGTAGCAATCTTTACGTACACTGTGGTTACATACTACATACACATCTAGTTACTATGTAAGTACACAGGTATTAGGGACACTTCATATAAAGTGGGACCCAATAAGTAAATCATATACCATAAATTGCCTCGTTGTTTTTATATAATACATGTTACGTCATGGAAACTGCAATGTTAAGTCAAATGCGTTGTTCTTGGTGAAATCACCGGCAATAAACACTATTCCACTGATTAGTCTACTATCATGCGGGGACACACGTGTCGTGTGCTTATACTGCACTGCGTTCATCATTAGCCTATGTATAATATGTATGTTCATGTTTAGATTTTTCTGTTTATGTATACATTTTAATAATATAGAACAAAACATTTCCTTCTCTTTTCCTTGGCACCTCCCATTTGCGCATTACTGGATCTGTAGGACACCAGACCAAAGGATGATGGGCAGGCCTGGGCCGATGGGAATTGTAGTTCCCGCTAACTCGCTTTTGCTCTATTCGCCTGAGCAAACTTTTTTCAGAATACCTATCATTTTATCGAGTCATGTGACCATGGTAATATCCAAAATATTTGCTATCGTGGTACGACAGTATTTACAATACTGTTACATCCCTAGTTTTGACATATCTTAATTAGTACAATTTGACTGTATAATTTGTGTACCCCTTCAAAAATGTTATTATTGAATTAAAAACTGAAAAATGTGACCCTGGACCACAAAACCAGTCTTAGGTCACTGGGGAATGTTTGTAGCAATGGCCAAAAATACATAGTATGGGTCATAATAATTTTTCTTTTTTGCAAAAAATCCTTAGGATAGTGCGTGTAGATCATGTTACAATGAAGCTATTTAGTCAAATTCTTACTAAAAATATATTAAAACCTAATTTTTGATAAGTAATATGCATTGACAAGATCTAATTTGGACAATTTTAAAGGTGATTTTCTCAGCATTTAGATTTTTCTGTACCCTCAGATTCCATATTTTCATAAACTGTAGTTGTATCTCGGTCAAATATTGCCCTATCCATCTAAATCATACATCAATGGGAAGGTTATTTATTCAGCTTTCAGATAAAAAAAAAAAGATCTCAGTTTTTGAAAATTAACACTTATGACTGGCTTTGTTTGTCCAGGGTCACAAATGACCTGAGCTCACACTTTAAGGCAGGTACAGCTTAAATGCAAAAGTACTCACAGTATGCTTCTAGAAAGAATATTTTTGAATCAAAAAGGCACGAGTGGGCCAAGATCAAGCTTTTCCCTGAGAAAGACTAGGTAAACATCTGACGATACAGGCCAAAGAGCCACTTGACATAAGCTGCAAATGCACAGATGCACTTTTCCACCATTATGCTGCACACACACACACACACACACACACCAGTTAGAAGGTAAAAGCTCAAACTTGCAAAAACTTTTCCTGTAAAATACTGACCTCCAGATTCAGACTTAAAACTTAGTGATCTTAAAAGTGTCATGAATATTTTACTGTTGCTTGCAGATTATTCATGGAATAAAAACCTTGCCACTATTACTTAGACTTAAGATGGCCTTTGTTATAGTTATAAAGAAATAAGATATCTAGAAAGAAAGCACAAGAGAGAATACTGCAAGAAATACATTACTATGTACATAATGTACAGTTCTGAGGTTAATCCATTTGATATTGTCTCTCTAAAATCATGTTGAATGCTAATATTGTCTGTGTGTGTATTTTGATTTATTAATGAGCAATTGGTGGACTCAGTAGTGTAGCGTACTACTGTATGTGACCCTGGATAATAAAATCAGTCATAAGTCACATGGATATATTAGCAGCAATAACCATAAATACATTTTGTGGGCCAAAATGATCTAGTTTTCTCGTATGCCAAAAATAATTAGGATATTAAGTAAATTTCCCATCCGAAATATATAAAAACATAATTGTTGATTAGTAGTATTCATTGCTAAGGACCTCATTTGGGCAACTTTATAGGTGATTTTAGATTCCTGATTTTCAAAGAGTAGTATCTCGGCCGAATATTGCCCTCATAACAAACCATACATTAATACAAAGCATATTTAGATAATATATAAGTGCCAGTTTTAAAAACATTTACCCTTATGATTGTTTTGATGTGGTCCCATTTGTGGAACAAATTTAAATTTGCTTAACATTTAATTCTCAAGTAATTTATCGATTTAAATATTCATATTTCCATCATAGTTTTATTTTGTTTAACGGCCTCTGGCATGAAGTTTTGAAGACTAAAGCAGTGAGGTGTTGTAACTGGCATGTTGGAGACAAAGCCTGGATCTTTTTTTCCTGTCAGTCTTGCGTCTCTCCGGTTCTCACGCAGGTGTGATCACAGCTCTGAACAATGATGACACATAAATCATTCCCATCTGATGGGTGAACTCTCAGCCCTGTCTCTCTCTAACACACACAGGTTTGTAAAATGATCAGTCTCTGGGAAAGAAAGTGGGTAAAATTCAAAGTTTTATTCTCTGTGCTGAAGCACACAGGTGCAGGCGTGATCACAGCTCCATGCCAGCTGAGCAGAGCCAAAGCCTCGGTTCAGAAACCTAAAGAGACAAGCGACAACGGATATTTTCATCTATCCGAACCTCTGACAAATGACAAGGTCTACTATTGTTTTGACCGAAAACCACCTACTTGTCCAAGCTAAGACTTTCTGAGTGTAATATGTAATGTGAGGTGTTTTATTTTATAAGATGTTCAGGAAGGACAAATCAAACAGAAGAAAACTGAATATGTGTGCTGTTCTGTTGAACATTCTAAAAATACATACTGTAGATTTTGTTATAGTTGTGACAAACAAATTAAGCATGACAACTGTTTCCCACACTAATACTAATGGTTATAATGAATATTTCTAGAGCAGCAAATCAGCATATTAGAATGAGTTCTGAAGGATCATGGGACACTGACAGGAGACAGGAGTGATGGTGGTAAAAATAAAGCTTTGCCTCACAGGAACAAAATGCATTTTATTGTAGACTTCATCACATATATATGACCATTGACCACACAACAATTTTTAAATGGATCAAGATTGGAGTTTTAAATTATTTTATTTTATCTATATACACGTTTTTTTTTTTTAAGTGAAAACAAATAAGCTTTCCTTTGATGCATTAAGAAAATAGCCTTTAAAGCTGTAAAGTTCTTTGCAATGCATAATATGAATAAAGAAAAAAAAGGGTTTGATTGGAAATTTTGGTAAGAAATGATTTTGTAGGAAATTGTAATACAATTACAATATATATGTATATATATATATATAATTATTTTTTTAATTCAGTACATCTCAAAGTTCACATAGCTAACACAGGTCAGTCGACAAACTAAAAAGCCAATCAGACTGAAGCTTGCCTAGTTATTTTTGTGTGCAATATGCACCAGGCAGACTGTGAATGGTCCATGGGCTTCCCATCGGAGGCTTTTCTGCTGCAGTCAGGTGGGTTTGGCGACTGACAGACTCCATCTGTCTATTCATGCATTAAATGCTGCTCCAACAGCCAGAGGATTGGCTGTTCGCTTTTTCACCATCCTTTTCCCCTTCCTCTCTCTCGCTTCCAGCCACCCTGACATACACATACTCACTTATCAATGTGAGTTATGTCAGATAACCTCTGATCAGTGCCACAGGTAGTCTCAGACAAAGACACATCAGCTCAGGACAGACGTCTGTCTCTCTTCTTCGACTCTCATTCTGTTTTTTTTTTTACCTTTCCTTCGGATTCAAGCCTCATTCCCTTCCTTCGGTCACAATTGTCTGTCTATCTCTCTCTTGCCTTACTTGCTTTCTGTCAACATTGTGTCCACTTGATTTCATTCATGTCAAGCTGTCCTGCTCTTGCAATGCCCATCTCTCTCAATCATATCCTCCTCCAGTCCTAAATTTTTCATCAATCTTACCTTTTGTGTGTGTGTGTGTGTGTGTGTGTGTGTGTCTGTGTGTGTGATGCCACATCATACATCTAGTCAACATACACTTGGTTTAGGAACCCAAGAGCAGGTTCTTAATTCCTTTTATTAAACTTACAAAGAAAGTAATCAGTCACTTTTAAATTTGAGTATTAATTTAAATGAATACTCAAAGGGCAGGTGTTAAATGTATGGTGTGCTAAATATAACTAAGTAACTAACTATATACTGAAGTACATCTGATGTGCTAAATTTGAACTACTGCAAGTATACTTTAGGTACATTTGTTATATATTGTATTTAAATACGGATACGGATTTATGAAATTGAACACAATGTTTTTTGTTTGTTTTGCCATTTTTACAAAGACTATGTTTCTTTGAACATGCCAATGTATTATATTCAAGATTTCTAAAAGATTTATTCTTTGAAATGAAAAGGTTTTTCATCCTTAATTGTTCATTAAGCCCAATTATTCTTTAAGCACTATGGACTCATTAAGAAACTGTAACCATTAGGTCTGAAGCAGTTATTAAATTCCTTGAGATTCCTGGCCTTAACAAGCATGCACACACACACACAGAGAGACACACACTATTCAGGAAGCATCGGGCTCCAGATCACGAGTGTGTGATTTTAAGTGCTGCTGTTTGCTGAGGGGCCTCAGCAGCCTGAAGCACTGGCTAAAAATCCAATTTCATCCCGCCAGTCTGTTCCCGCAGATTTACCCACATCCACCTTGCGTGGGTGAGTGTACATGTCTATGAGTATCCTTGTGGCCTGAAGCCACGTCTGACTGAACTAGCATGAGAAACATCACATCACACACACTGAGTCAAATACACACGCACACACACACACACACACACAGGTAGGCTGGCAGGGCCATATTACAAAAGCTGCATGCTTCCATTCAAACACACACACAAAGGAAGCTTTGCCCCCAGAGAATCATCCCTCGGCAGCATTCACAAACAAACAATATACAACTGATAAAGCGCTGAGATTTGTTCCTGCCACAGTTCAGTCCCACAATCCACTGCAACAACTGAAGCAATTCTACACCACAGACGCACATTTGTTGCTGTTTAACAATCACAAAAGAAATCAGTTTTAGTTTAAAAAGTGAATAAAAACTAAGAAGACAACTTCACAAAAGCAAAATGACCGTGGCTGATTAGGGAAAAAAATGCATTTATTAATATTTTAGCAAAACTCCAGAGGGTTTAATATACATACGGTACTGCAATATCTTCACATGGCTCATTTTACAATGCTGTTGTGAACATAATTTATATTGTAGAATTACTCATGAAAGTAGGTATAAATAGTAGGCCAAATAAAAACGCAAACCCCTTATTGATACACAAAAATGGATGCACATGTTTGGCATGCATTAAATGTAAAGTTTTTGCCTGCACATGGCACCAAATTTGTCGGTGTGAATATTAGTTATATAGTTTTCTATTTAATATATAACTATATAATATATAGTTTTTGCATCCATATACGCATCTACCCCACAACCCTAATCCTAGCCATCGCGTAGCATACATGCCAAAGTACAAATTGCATAATTACTGATACAGTGTGCACTTGTGATGCAGAACATTAGGGTGCATATCCAATGAAATATCATTTCCTTTTTAACACTGTCAATACGTTCAGGTTAGAGTTCAGTCTACATTAGATGTTATTTTGAAATGCAAAAAAGATCATTACAATAATAAAATATAAATTAAATGTAATAAATGGAGAAACCTCTAGAAATATGATGTGCAATTTTACCTTAGATATGCATAATCTATGCAAGGCTTTAAACTGAATGAAATTATGCCTTACATTATTTGAACCAGTATGACCTTCTTTCCAACTGTCTGAATACATCTCTAAACCTATTTCTATTTGACATGCTGTCCCAATGCATATTTATGTACTTTGTCATGAAAAATAGCTTTTTGTAAAATTTTAAACGAATCAACAATTTAGTGCTACTTACAATTAAGTAATTCAATTATAAAAACACTTTGTGTGTGTGTTTATAACTAAATAGTTGTGATTAATTGTTTTTTATATGAAATGTATTTTAGGATTTGGTCTTTGGCCAAATGCATCCAGAACTTTTTCTTTTTTTTTTGATTTTCATTTTGGTTTGTCACTTCAAGCAACAAAATGGACATAAAAAAAAAGTATTTCTGACAAATCAACAAGGGAAGCAGAGAGTTTTGATGAGGTGATGGAGAATGATTCTTGGCTCTTCAAGAAACATGAGATTTCGGCACATCAGCGCACCACTCAACACCGTGAGAGAGTCAGAAGCAGCAAGCTGTTGTCACCCACACGTGAACACACACACATTCTGATAGTCACGGTGTGTTAATGTGATCACCTGATATTCAGTGTTGTGATTGCTCTGTCGTGTTCTGCGAATTATCAAAGAATCTCTACAATACCACCTGTCTCATATATATATATATATATATATATATATATATATACATAATACATACAAATAACACACTCTCTGAAACAGACTCAGTGTTTGGCTCCTGTCTGTTAAAGTGCCCCTATTATGCTTTTTCAAACATGATATTTCATGCAGTGTGTCATGTAATAAATAAAATTATTGTCTATCAAAAAAAAAAAAAAAAGAATGTGAGTCGGTTCACATTCGCCTAAACGAGTCGTCAGCAATTCCAATCTTTTTCTGTTACACATTCACGTCACTATGTAACATAATGTCTGCCCACATTCTACGTCGCGAACAACTTGCCCCGCCTATAAACAGTACAATTGACGCTGTGTTCTGTGAGAGTAAATTTGTTCTATATGCCCTTCTGAAAGATGAATCTACAAAGAATGAGTGGTTAACATCAATTTTTCACGTAATTTTACTGATGACTGCTTTTTTCAATCTTTGAGTACAACACTATATTCACCAAACACTAGGTCTTAAAAGATGGATCAGAGCCCAGTTTATTTGGACCGGCTTGCTCCTCTGAACGTCTTCCTGTAAGTAAGATTAATAATTGATGATTGTATTTTCTAGCGATCGTTCAAAATATGTATTTGTGTATGTTGTGCTGTCTAACAACCCTGCAGATGTCCTTGTGTTTCTGTAGTTCTGTAGTTCAGCTGTGGGCCTAATGTAGTCTAATTCTGTGACTGATGCCGCTTGACACTCTGTCTGTCTTTTGATTTTAAGTAACGATGTTTAACGCAATGTTTTGAAATATACAATGCTGAAGTTCACAACGTAGAAGTGTGCCCGGTTCACTACAAAAGCAAATTGTGAGCACTTTTCACAGTAGTCCGTTCTAACTAGTTGATGTATTCTCTCTAAAAGCATCCCTAGTAATGTCAGAAAGTGTAGCGGTAGACCAATCATAAAGGACTATGCCACAAAATACAGTTATTAACATTTCTCTTAAAGTAAAAGCCACATATCCAATGTATCATTTATGTCTATGGTAAAAACAGAGACGAGTATCATATTTGTGTCATTTATTTCTAGCCTTAGTACTCTGAAAGGCACTGGGCGACAATGAACAAACAGCATGTTCTTAGAAACAGAGCCGGATGGGATTCATAGAAGCATTAACTTCAACTCTACAAATTACTCTAAATCAGCAGCGCCTTACCTTACTGCCAATGTCAGCTCTAATTCTGAACAAATACAGCTAAAACACATAACTGACTCTTCACAAAGACCCCCACAAAGACCCCACTGTTGCTATATCTCCAACGAGCCATGGTACTCTCACCCAACACAACAACATCATGTTCTCAAGCTGTGAAAAATACAAGACGCGAGGAAACTGACAAAGCATCGACAGATAGAACAGGTCACTTCTGACATTAAATAAAGTTTTGGCTTTCAAATGTAGTGTTTTCGAAGAGATTCGGATTCTATTTTCAAACTGCTCAAAATACGCTAAACAGTCAAAAAAGGTTTTGACTAAAATATGAAATACTCAAGAGTATATGAAATTTAAAGCTGACATGAAATTGAGACTTTTTTTCGAAATCATCCAAGGAAAATTCACTCTTCCTATATCTAGTTGAGTTGGCAACAAATAAATTAGCTTTTGCTTGGGCTGTTAGTTTTGTGGATCTCGATTATGTGTAGATCTGGAATAAGTGTGATGGTAGGCTGACATGAAGGCATATATTGGAAGTGTATGTATACTGCCATCACAATGACATCTTTCAAAGAAAGTCCATGGCTATTAGATCAAGATGGTATCAGGTCTCATTCTGCATGTGCTTCAACAGTGCTTGTTTTATGCGAGACTGGACGAATATTGTGCATGCTAAATTTAATATCCTTAATTCTTAAATGATTAAACATTTAAATTAAATAGGCCTCTGTGTTAACCTTTATGAGGTGTGTGTTGCAGCAATAAAAAAAATGTGTTTATATTTGCAAAATGCAATTAAGTTCAAAAGTGAAGCATTGGAAATCTTCTCCTTGTTCTGTCCCTCCGGAATTGGGGTTGCAGCTACTATATATGTTAGTAGTAACTTGCACATTATTTGCATTAAAATTTAAAAAGGCATTTTGGTTTTACATAAATTGTTTGGTTTCGTTTCATTTTGTTTGGTTTCGTTTGGACACCAATAAACTCATATTGATTTCAAAGCAATTAACCAAAAACAATTTTTGATTTTTTTTTACATAGTTTATGAACACAACAGTGCTCTAAATCAAGCAGTGCTATTTTTGTAAACCCATTTATTTCTCTTTATTTCAAAGTTAAACTAAATAAATGAATGAATAAGACACTGATTATCTCACCTCACTTGTCCAAAGATGCTAAACAAAACACCTGGTGTGAAAAATACAGTGGCGTATGGACATACTCTCTATGCACACACACGGGCGGCCCGGCCTCAGAATTAATGTAGTTCATTAGAAGTGGCAGGAGCTACACTATTTGTTTATTGGGAGCCTGAAATGGCCAAGCTCATGGGCATTGATTGGCTGAACACAGGACTAATGCATGATGACATAATTGCGTTGTGTGCCGGCCATCGCATCATAACACGCTGAGCTGCTCCATTACTAAAATTCACTCATTAGAGTGCAGATATGAATTAATGGCCTACCAGGCCCCAGAAATGAACTTCTTCGCACACAATATCCTTCACTAAAGGGGCAATCAGGCGGTGCCGATGAGAAAAGAGAGGGAGGGATGTCAACATCTGTGTTTCATGACCTGTGCTGCTCGCTGTTGGGGTGTGTATCTCTCACGTGTAAGTGATTATGCCACGCTGACCTCATCTCCAAACAGAAGGAAGGGGAGGAAAACAGAAACCCGAATGTGGAAGATGTTGAGAAGCCATCGCTCTAATTTGCATGCTCCCTGCATGGCCGGGGTCAAAAGGTTGCCCCGACCTGACAGCGTGCCAAGACGCCAACAGCTGTTGACCATCCTAACGACCGGCCCTCTGCCCTGTGCCCGTTCCCCACGGGGGACTCATTCTTGACCTAGTGGCCATCTGCGCCTGTGCGTCTCCGCCACCATAAAACACTCCTAACCAGAGCTGTCAGCGCCATTGGCACGGCTGATTGCAATTCAGATTCAGGACACTTGAATATTCAGCCAGTAATTACGCAGGTCAATAGCACACGGCTCTCATTATCAAATATTAAGCCATGAAACATTCATAAAGAGTTTTACGTACCCCAAGGGCTATGAGAGTATCTCAGTGACAGTAAAAACCTTCAATGCAGTTCCAAAAACTGTAAGGAAGCATCGTTTTCAAACTGATTGCTTACAACTATTATTAAATCATGGAGAAAACCTCTTGGATTTCATGAAAAATTTTATCTTAAATTGTGTTCCAAAAAATGAAGATTGAAAGAGTTGGGTGAACTATTCCTCATGTTGTTTAAAATCTGTACGACTTTTATTTTTCATATAACATAAAATAAGACATTTCAAAGGAGGTAATAGTCACTTGTTTCCATGCAGATACAATACTTAGAATGAATACTCAGTTGTTGGGAGAATGATACCCAGTGGTTCCCAACACTGATCCCTGAGGCACCCCGACAATGCACCTTTTGCATGTCTCGTTAATCAAAAACACCAGATTCAGACCATTAACGTTAGTACGGACTCCTAGACCTGAAACAGGTGTGTCAGAGAAAGGAGACATGGGAAATGTGCTGTGTAGGGGTATCTCCAGGATCAAGGTTGGGAACCACTTTTAATGTACAGTAACATGCTTCATTTTATGCAGCCTCAAATAAAAACAGAGAATAGGAACTCTTCTCATCCACGGTTTCATTTAAAAAAAACTAAATAAATAAAAACACCTTATATATTTTATAAAACTCATACATATGTTTATCTTTAAATACATTTTAATATTGGCTTTATTTTTAATTGCTTTAGTTAACGTCTTGCAAACAACCAAAGACATTGCCAAAACACATAGACTAAAATCGGATATATCTCAAAACTAACTAAAAATTGATTTGTATGCATTTGTTTTATTATTGTTATTATTTATGCTGTGTGTGTTCAGTGTGTTGTGAAAGCCAGGGGGTGCTCAAACAAAAGACCCCATCCACACACTCGCTTCTGATTGGCAGTGGTTTTGCATTTTCACTTTCAGTGTAGAAATAAAAATCGGCCATCCAGCTTTTTAAGTCTTGACTCAATAGAACGTAGTGTGAGAGTAACACTGTCGATGTGTTTGCGTTGACACTCACAGTCCTTCATTATGGTTCCCACCCAAGCAAACGCGGATCAATTCTGGCATTGTGCATTTGTCAGAGCCGGCGAGAGCACTGAAGGGGACATGTCAGGATACAAAACTGTGCTATCTGAACAATAACAAAGGCCTATTACTGAGAAATTCAATCATTCCTCCTCAGGAGGAAAACAAGAAATTCAGCATTATTTACAGTTCTGTGACTATGTGACTTATTTACATTAATACATCAGTGTTTCTGCCTGGTTATCTTGCTGTAAGTGTCTGTTCATGTGGAAAAGAGTCTGTGTCGCTGATGGATTTCTGCATGTAACTGTTAGTGTGATAAAGAAAAAAAAAGTACTTAAAAACCTTTATAATAAAATTCCTAAAAATGTTAATGCTCTAGGACGCTCTCTTAATGAGATCTCATCAAAGGCGAAAAAATCTACATGGCCATCTAAAGTAGGCTATTCATTTGTCAGGTGTGAAAGGATGAGTTGTCATTTCATCAAAAAAAAAAAAAAGAATATCTTTCACTTTAACAGTGTTAGACAGGAAGCAATAGCAATCACCCACACTGTCACATTTGCCATAAAGTGTTTTACAAAAGTAGTCCAGTTTTCCTTTCATCACGTCTGGTTCTTTTGTCTCTATCTGTTAAAATCCACGCTTTTATGTTAAAATGAGCCATATGTCTCTAAGTACCTCATGAGATGATGAAGGATGAGTAATTATAACAAGACCACTGCAGATTTGACAAAACATATTACATCTGGCTGATTCACAGAAAGTATAGACCTAGCTAAAGTGACTAAAACTGCTTTCACTGTACTTTTATAAAAAAAACAGGTTTGTTTCAGTTTCACTGGGGTTGTCAGTGCTAGTCGACATTTTAAAAACTATTATTACATGCATTATTTATTATCACTTATATCAGAGATATTATTTCATTCTGGGCCAAACCTTAATCGATGATACCAAAGCAGGCTGAGTCACACAAACAACCTTCTTTAGCACCAGTACTGTTTATTAGACGAGGTTTGTAAAAAAGGCAACTATTGTCAGTATGGCGTCAGACATAATAAGCTCAGATCATTTCAATGAACAGTAACAGTATTTTAGCTTTCAGCAGAGAATACTAACCTCTCTCCCTCTTCCTCTCCAAGAACCCACAATTCACATTCAGGCAGGCCAACACTAATCTTTACCATCAATGCCACAAAACAACACTATACCCAGTCTCACCATACCCAGTAGTGCTCAATAAATCAATAACGAAAGAGTCTACACACTTCCTGCGAGCCTGAGGTGGTAATAAGGTGGCGGATTACACGTTGATTTACATTATACCGTTAGTCTGGCTGCTAACAAATCTGAAACTGAAATCTGTGACATTTTAGATCTCCCTCTTTTTCTCTCCTAAACCGGTGCCTTTCTATTCCCTGTGTTGTTAAGCGTTACCTCCTGCTGATGTAGTTTTACGTACAAAAACCGTTTTCCTCACTCTGTGCCTACCCTTGCCTGCGTATCCTGAACAATAGTTGAATGAACAAATGCAGCTGCCTAATACGCTATCATAAATCCCCCCATTTATGATCAGCTTATCAGAGGCATACACACACAGCGGAGGCTTAACACTCCCGGAATTTATTTGGCACATCGGAAGCATTACGTCTCCCTGTGCGCGGTGACTACCTGCCGCTGCCGTCTGGATTCTCTAGACGGGTGAGATAACCCACCTTGTCTACGTCACCCCGCAGGTCCAGCATCCAGCCGTGTGGTCTATTCTTCGCTGGTCTCACTGTGGAGTTTTTGCGTCGTTTTAAAAAGGGTAAGATTAAAAGAAACAATTTCAAAGGGACGAGTTTCAAACACGTTTTTGTTCTTGCTCAATTTCCCAGATGCTCTTTAGGGTTTGCTAAACATTTCTGTTAGCTGAATCCCTTTGAGTATTTTTTTTTTTTTAATTAATTAATTTATTAGTTTTATATTTGTTATTGTTGTTTTAATCAGTTCCTTCCTCTCATTCAGACAGCACCCATTCACTGCAGACGATCAATTTGGTGAAATAATGCTAAATAAATACAAATCTGTTCAATGCAGAAACAAAACTGATCAACTGGATAAATAAATAAATAACACGCAAACATGCATATAACAGTTTTAGGATATTTCATCAGCACACAAACACCCAGGGATTTACACATCTCAGTTTGGAGGAATATTTTATAATGAAGAGTATAAATATAAATATCGTTATAAAGTGCGAGTTCACCCAGAAATGAATCGTCATCAATTACAGTACTTACTCTTAGTAGTTTAAAATACATATCCAAAACACAGCTGAATATCTATTTACTGAAACCCTAAAGATTTCTGTCCTGTCATTGAAAGTCCATTCAAAGTTATCATTATATATGGTAAAATCTATTTATTTTGGGCTTTCATTAGATGTATATATGTAATGATCAACACACAGAGCTCATCAAATATAGTAAACACAAGATTTGAATATTAACAAAAGTCTTAGGTTTTAACTGATAATAGATGATGCCAGAATTTTCATTTTTGTGTGATACCTTCAATTATTAGTCTTTCATTAACTAATTCGGGAAACCCTGGTCTGGGTGAATTTCAAAGATGCCACGTGCTTGCATAATCGTACTTAAGAACAATCGATAGACCATAAAACAAGATGTATGGGTCTTTATATCCGATTACTCAATTTAGGCCAAGTCTCAAGCCAAAAAGGCTTTCTTCCTGAAGAACATTTTTCACGTAAATTGCTTTGTTAGTAGCATCTAGTACTCAAAACAGTACATAATTAAGTAGTGTATTATTGACATAACATTTTTAAATGGCAAACGAACTATCATAAAAAAATGTGTTTTTGACAAAAGTGCAGGAAGGAGCCAAATAACTGTAATCCAGCTAAAATGTCCTCCATCACTTTCATGAAGGATAGGTGAATAAATTTGCAACAGATTAAATTAAAGCAGCAAGAGAAAGTAAAGTATCTCAAAAGTGAATTGGCAATGTCTCTCGGGAGAGGGGCGGAAAGGCCAGGCCTTCTGGATCTGAAAACGATGCACAGATTGATTTTGATTTCTCTGGCTCTCTCTCTTACTCTGAGCATGTGTGCAGTTCCAACGCTTGAACCATGTCCGGACCAGTGCTTTTTTTGTTCATTAATATCCAAATACTACACTGCTTTCAAAGTTACTGATATGTTACTGCAAAGGAAAATTCAGACCACTC
Source organism: Enteromius thamalakanensis (assembly GCA_032357475.1). Classification (NCBI taxonomy): domain Eukaryota; kingdom Metazoa; phylum Chordata; class Actinopteri; order Cypriniformes; family Cyprinidae; genus Enteromius; species Enteromius thamalakanensis. Next base: position 2,308,064 of record JAUCMT010000013.1, on the reverse strand, counting down.
ATCCTGGTTCATACGCTGTATATGTTGTACATGAAATGTAATATTGCTGTATCTCAATTTATATGCTGAAGGTAGAATATTAAAGGTGCCTGGTTGAGGCCCAAATTAGACATCTTTGAGAGTTTTGGTGCTTATTTTGTCCACAATTAATTAATATTAATTCCTTAAATAATTTGTAATGTTTCTTAGTTGACTTTTCCGAGTGTAAAAGGTGAGGACTAACCCACAAAATCTGTTATAGGATTTAGGAGTTCATATTTATATATATATATATATATATATATATATATATACACTGTAAAATAAAATAAAAAATAAAGAAAATTAAATACATATACATATATATA